>APFE030919929.1:18319-54384 GCA_000404065.3 Pinus taeda | reverse complement strand
TCTTGGTTGGCAAAGTGTTCTATTTGTGGATATGGGAAATGTTTATAGGCTAGCAGCCTATACTTGACTCTCCTAGCACTGATAAAGCCTTCAGGGTCATAAGGGAGCCACCAGAAGCTTCTTTTGAGTTTGAGCTGTTGCCCCAATATTTTATCAGCTTCTTGCCAACCATCTTTCTTATTCATGATGAATGGGCCTAGGTGGTCTCTGAATTTTAGATTGGCTTTCTTCTTGGCACTATGGAAGTGTGTGAGGTCAAAATTGATGAGTTGCCTATAGTATTCCAAGGAAAACAACCTCATAGGCACATACCTTAGGAGCCTGTAGGGACAAAGCTCACAACCATAGATTCTGATAACTGTGTGATTTTGGTATAAATACCAATCACCTATTTTGTAGTTCCTGGATAGCTGTAAGATTTTATGCATATCTTTGGACAATCTGGCAGGAGGAGTCCTCTTTAAGAGGCATGTGACTGGATAAACAAATTGGTCAATAAATTCACAATAGGAATAGGGAGAATTCTGGACTTGGTGGAAGACTGAAGACCAAAAGATGACAGACCTCCTCTCACCCTGTGAGTCTAGCTTTTTGATTGGGCACTGGAAGCAATCTGTCTGATAATACATGAACAGGTGATAGATGTATGATGAGTATTTAAATATTGCTTCCCTTTTCAGCCTTGACAATTGGTCATGCATCTTATTGTCAATATACTTGGCATAATTGTATTTTACAGCAGGGGGATTCTCAAGGCTATATGCAGATAGCATGACCAGCACAGTTTCATCAACATGCTCATTTGTGGTGAATCCCAGCACAGAGGTTATCATGTCCACCAGCAACTTGCCTACCTCTTTGAAATTTGTATATGAAAAAGGAGGTGGCCCAGAAGGTTGGCAGTATGCCTTCATGAAATTTTTGGCCACTGCAGCAATGTCTGTGCTAGAGAGCTTGGAGCCCTCACCCAGCAAGTACTCAATGGAAAAAGGGTATAGCAGCTGGGTTTGCGTGTAGTTCAGCATCTGATTGATGGATTATGGTGTTATGTAAAAGAGGATGCTCCCAGATGGAGACTTTACAGCTCTGAGCTTTTGGTCATAGTTTTCTGCACAGAGGTGAATGACTTCAGGAAAGACATTTACAGATGGCAGGAAGTAGGTGGGAAGATTGGACTCCCAGATGCCATACATGTCACTGTTATCCAAGTGATTGTTCCTCAGCTGGCAGAAGGTCTTTAAGTGGTTCCTCTCTGCCACAAAATCTGCAATGAGGAAATCACTGTCTACCAGTGGCATAGCTTCAAGCTCTTTATTGGGTGGATTAACAAGAGCTACATCCAGTGCAAATGGAGTGGCCATGTTTGATTTTAACTGGATGTTTTACTTGAGTTTAGGATTGGTGCAAAGGCTGAGGAATGTCCACTAAATTGTGTTTGGCAGTGAGCACCCTGAGAATATGAGGAAACTTTTTTCAGGTTTGATGAACTGTGGGGCACTCTGTTGGAAGAACCAGAGTGTGTTTGAGCTAATTAGCTGGTTTTTCAAGGGAATTTATGATATCAGGGATGAGGGAGAAGTTGTATTTTATTTTAGCCAGTAGCTCAGCTTCTCCAATTAGTTTTTATGGTGAAATCGCAGAAGGGCACGGGTTTCTTGCAGAGCCTTGTGGTGCAGGGGTTTTACCAGGTTTTTAAGTAGTTTCAGTGGACAAATTTATCTGCGAGGAGCTTTTGCAGAGTTTCTTTACAGGAATTTAGGAGAAATATAGGAGAAATGCGGGTAAAGTAGGTCGCCTGTGGCAAATACCTGGTTTTCTCGGTGGAGGAGGCATCAAGCTGGATCAATTGCAGGTAATTGGGTCGACGATGAGGGCGGCAGCAACTTTGGTGGGTGAATTCTTGACTTCGGCAGTGAACGACATTTTTTTCATGCAGAGTGCTCCGGAAACGACGAATGAAAATGACAAACAATGGTCATTTCCTATCTTTTTATGCACTTTTGGCCCTTTGGCGCCTTTTTGGTGATGATGTCATGCTGACATCATCATGGGTCTGGGTACGGCAGGGTGACGTGGCAACTGACATGGGTGGCCAAGTGGCGGTGACACGGTGGCAGGGCAGGCGGGTGGACAGACGACGCAGATGTGACGTGGAGGTGCGGTGGCGGAAAGGTGAGGTGACGTCACGCTGACGGGGATGTGACATCAGCGAAGGGGGAAGGGCGGTAAGTGGTTTCCCCGGAGGCCCCATTGGTGGTAAGTGGTTTAAGGGGGGGGGGGGCTCCGAACAGTGCGGGAGGCCGACGCGTGGCGGGGGTACGACGGTAATACCGCCAATCCCCCGGACGCAAAAGGTCGGGCACGTTCTGTGGGAAAATGACCGCCCATCGTTGGATTAGATCGCCCACAATCGGACGGATGGCGGCAATTGGGATGTGACGGCATGTTAACAGAGGGGGACCCGCCTATTAATTTAATCGATTTAAATAAATCAAGCGCGGGGGGGGTTTAACCTTAGGATTTGGGTTTTTAGGTTTATTCGCGCCCATTTATAAATGTTTTTATTTAAAAAACATTATAATAAATGTATTTAGGGCATAAAAAAGGGGTAGGAAGGGTTAATGAGGGCGGGGATTTGATTTTTTTATTTTTAGCCATAGTTTTAAATTAAAAAACCATAGAGGTTAATATTAAACCCTGATGGGTTGATATTCCCCAAGAGAGGGCTATATAGCTATAGTGCTAGGGGGAGGGTATTTATATATATTTTTGGGAATTTTCACATAGTTATTTATAGAATTAGGGAAAAGGGGGGAACTTAGGGAGTTAGATAATACATTAGTTGTTAATATGACATTCTGAGGTGAGTGTAGGGGAAAAGATTAAGTTTTTAAGAAGTCAAACTTGGGAATGGAAGATAAATGAAATGAGAGTAAAGACTTTTACACAAAAAATGTGGCTTCTTTTCCTTGATTGAACTTCATAGTTTGACCTGGTACTCTGTCATGAACTGAAGTGGAACAGGACACTTAAGCAGATCTCAAGGTCCTTGGGGATGTTAGTAAATGATGTTTGGGGGAAAATAGGGAAAATGTTATGTCCTCAAACCTCTGCTTTGATGCCAATATCCTGAATGGAATGAGTCTTGTACTTGATAAGCCAATTGGTGATGGCCCTTCATTTCTGCAACCTTGCACTACTTACCCAACCTAGTAATCCTAACATTTTTTCTTCACTTGAAGTGGGTGCACTTGAATTAGCAGACCCTGATTGTTATCTTTTTCTTTTGACTATCGTCCTATCTAAATCTACCCTTATTTCTTCCAAGGACCTAGATTAAGCAGTTGGGCTCCTCCATTTCTCTACCTAGCTAGTCATCTGCCAAGCTTGAGTTGTTTGGATAGGAAACATTCTCTATTCTGAAACAAGCAACTTAAACATGGCATGGTCCAGATTAGACTATTGGGCCATCCATCCAGTAGGATTAGCAGCAGTATTTGTAGAGTGGGACACTGCCAAAAGATAGTAGTGGCATTTTGACTAGCCACTTTCCTGGTCTTTAGTTTGGGGTTCATTTTCACTTTCCTCTTGACCATTTGATTTTCTTGCCTTTTGATTATTCTTTTAAGGCATACCCTATTTTCATTTTTTAATTTTCTAGTATGTACACCAAATATGGAACCTTTGCAGCCTGCAATGATGAACATATTTAGCCCTTCCCCTGTCAATCATGAAAGATGAAACCTATTGGTATAGGAACCTAACAGTGGCTCCACTTGGGGATGGCTTTTCCTAGGGAAATCCAAGAATAGCAGGTCAGATGGCCTTACTTTCCTTTCTTTACTGCAGAATCCTCTTTAGTATTGACACCTTTGATCTGAATCTAATGAGCTGATATGCAGTGCCTCATGACCTCATTTGTACAAGAATTACCACTTTGTGTCTTACTGACCTGTATCACTGCTTATGATTGGTTCTCTGTTCTGTAGACCTTCCTCAAATTTATTTATGGGGCTCTTCAAGCATCTATGTCATTTTGATATGGTTTTGCTGATCATTCTTCAAAATCTGTTGTGGTTGTTCTTTTATCTATCTGCTGTAAAAAAGAAAAAATGCTGAAAATATAGATATTTATGTACAATATGTGACTGTGCTATGCTCATGGGTCATAATAGTGCTTGAGCATTCTCCCATTCACTGGGCCTTCATCATTATTTGATTCATCCAGACTCTTTAGAAAAAAGGTGTTATTGCCTTGCACAACTTCAATTACAAATGGTCCTTTCCACAGAAACTCAAATTTGCCATACTTTCCTTTGTCTTCTCTCCTAGAGTCCCATTTCAATACTTTGTTTCCTATGAAAAAGTCTTCATCTTTTGTTCTTTTGTCAAACACTTTTTTCAGCTTCTCTTGTAGAACCTGGGTTCTCTGATACACTTCTTCCCTTGTTTGCTGTAAGTGAATTGTTTGATTGATCCTCCTTTGGATATCATTGGGTTCAGCTTGTATTTCCTGCAGCAATTTGATCACAGGGATCCCAAGAGATGATGGGAACACAGCTTCCAGGCCATACACTAATTCATATGGGCTAGTACCAATAGATCTTTTGGTGGTCAACCTATCTGCCCATAGTGCATTTACCAGCTTCTTATGCCAATCTTTTTGTTCTCCTCTAAGACCTTTTTGATGATGTTGATGAGGCTTTTATTGCAGGACTCGGCTAGGCCATTGCCTTGAGAGTAATAGGCTGTTGAATGACCTAGGGTGATATGATATTTGTGACAGAAGCTGATCATTCTCTTGGATTTAAAGGCAGTTGCATTATCTATTATGATTTTCTCTGGGCAGCCAAATCTAGACAAGATGTTGGTTTCTAGGAATTGAATGATAATTGAATCATTTGCTTGTCTACAAGGTATGGCCTCTATCCATTTGGTGAAGTAATCAGTAGTTGTCAGGATCCATCTATGCTGGCCTGAGGATGAAGGGTGAATTTCCCCAATGAAGTCTAAGCCCCATTGTTGAAATGGTTTTTCAGTTGAAATGGGCTTGAGGGGCAAGGGAAGTAACTTTTTCTTCCCCTCAAAGATCTGACATTTATGACATGTCATTACAAATTTTTTTGAATCAGTAAACAGGGAGGGCCAATAAAATCCAGCCCTCAGGATTTTATCAACTGTGGATTTCCAATATAAGTGCCCTCCACAGTCTCCTGCATGAAATTCTATAAGGACCTTATCAACTTCATCTGAAGTTAGGCAGTTAAGCAGGACACCTTCATGATTCTTCCAAAATAAAACATTGTCTATGATACAAAATTTTGCAGCTTTTAATTTTAGAAATCTGTTCTTGGTTCTGGATAACCCTGGAGGAGCTTACAGGTTTAATAATACAAAACATATGTCAGCATACCAAGGTGATTGTAAAAAGGCTTGATTGATCTGTGGAGTCGCCATCTCCTGTTCGTTATCCAGTTCATTGATGTCAAGGGCTTGAAATTAGTTTCAGTCATTAGTTTAGCTAGCCCTTGTCCTTTTATAAGTTTTGTTGGTTTGATTTCTATATCATATTCCAGAATGTTGGCAATCCATTTGCCCCTCTTGCCTTCAATTCCCTCTTGAGTTAAAATGTCTTTGACTACTGCATTGGGCACATATGCAACTATGTGAGAGTACAGGATATAAACTCTGAAATCATTTATGGATTTTACAAGGGCATATGCTTGCTTTTCCATGATCCTGTACTTGAGTGGGGCATCCCTAAGGGCTCTACTGAAAAAGGCAATAGGCTTTTCACATCCCAAGTCATCCTTTTGCAGTAAGACAGCAACAATTGTATGTTCAGAAGCAAAGGAGAAGATTATAAAATCTCTATCAAAACTAGGGCTTGTAAGAATAGGTGTTTTTGTTAAAGCTATCTTGATTTCTTCAAAATCTTGTTTAGCCTCAACTGTCCATTTGACCTTGGCATCTTTCTTGAGCATATTGTTCAACAATCTTATCAGCTCAGCCAAGTTAGGAATAAATCTTCTTAGGAAATTAATCTTTCCTAAAAAGGCTTGTAATTCTTTGATGTTTCTTGGATGGGGGACCTGAAGTATAGCTTGAATCCTATCAGGGTCAATTCTTATGCCATCTTTTGAAATTATATGACCTAGGAGTTTGCCTTCTTCCAGGCCAAATACTGATTTCTTTGGGTTCAAAGAAATGCCATACTTTCTGCAAATTAAGAACACTTGTCTAAGGTGTTTTAAATGCTCCTGGTCTGATTTTGAGAAGGTTGTTATATCATCAAGGTATATTACTAAGAAATCACAGATTTCTTTAGCAAAGGCTATATCCATTTCCCTTTGAAATGTGGCTCCAGCATTCTTGAGTCCAAAAGGCATTTTGACATATTTGAAAGTTCCCCAAGGTGTGGTGAAGGCTGTTTTATCTTGATCATCTGGGTGAACTAAAATTTGATTGAACCCTGAGAAGCCATCTTGTAGTGAGATCCTTGAGGCTCCCACTACCCTTTGTAAGATGTGATCCATTTTTGGCAAGGTGTAGTGGTCTTTGAGAGAGACTTTGTTTAAATTTCTTAGATCAACACAAAGTCTTATCTCCCCAGTTTTCTTTCTTGTAGGTACAAGGTTAGAAATCATTCAGAAAATCTTATAGGTGCAATGGTTCCAGCTTCATACATTCGTTTTACTTCCTTTTCAATTAGGGGAAGAAGTACTGGATTCACTCTTCTCAATTTCTGTTTAAAGGGTTTCTGGTTTTATTTCAAGGGTATTGTGTGCTGGATAATTGTAGTATCATAGGATTTAAGGTCCTCATAACTCCAGGCAAACACATCTTGAAACTCTTTGAACAGTTTAATATATTCTGATTTCTTATCAGGAGGTAAGGTTCTAGAAAGCTTGACCATTTTGGGATTTTCAGTGGTCCCAATATTACACTCCTCTATTTCTGCATTGATGGGTTGCATCTTTGGTTTCTTAGGGAGATCATTTGAATAAAAAATGTCTTCTAAAGGAGTAAGACCTGTGGGCAAGAAATTATCATTTAGTTGAATTACTTTAGTTTCTTCTTCAATAATTTTGTCAAGGTCTGCTAGTTTTAGCTTCTGTAAATTGGCAGAGTCAAAAGTTGTAGGATGTAATATCAGATCTGTTGTTTCAGCTGATATACTTGTGTTCAGTTCATCAATTTGGTGTTGATCATCCCTAATGCTTTTGTCAATGTTTAAGTTTGAGAATTCCTCCTTCATGGTCAAAAAATTGTTTATCTGAGTATCATTCTCAAATACTTGCCAATTATCTACATTGTCTGGGACAGAAGGCCTGTGTTTAATCTCAGCAGTAAACTGGTGGTTAGGCCCAAAAGGAAGTTTACAGGTGCTTGCAAATGTTGCCAAACTATGAGCATGCAAGTTGTGGCTTCTAGGTATTTTGGTAAGTTGATATTCAAGGAAGTTGTTGAGAAACTATGTCACTGCTAAATTATAAGACCTTAACCTGGGATCATTTGTGACAAAATTTCCCTTTATCTGTTGTATAATTAGGTCTGAATCACCCAATATGGAAACTTTGGTCACTCCTAGACTCTTAATCAGTTTGAGACCTAGTAAAAGTGCTTCATACTCAGCCATGTTATTTGTACATCTGAAGTTAAGCCTATATGCATGACCTAGAGCATGGTCATTTTAAGTATTGTGTATCCAGGCCCTTGCTCCTGCTCCTAGCTTATTTACTGACCCATAAAATTCTAAATACCACAAGGTCCCTTGATCAATGTTTGTTTCAATGGATTTACAGACTTGTTCAGTGGGCTGGTCTAGTTATGGTGATTCTTGTGATATATCAACAGACTGTGTTGGTTTGATTACATCAGTGATCTTTTGATCTGGAGTTGTGGATTGTTTATTCATATGCCTGGTTTCTGTTGTTTTTAGGAGCTTGACCTCTGTTTTGGGACACATTATTGTACAGTATGAATGAGTCCATGTCTGAATGAATGGAGTAGATTGGGAAGTTTTGGGGCTTCTCCTGACTGTTGACCACATATTTCATCAGTGTTTCTCGGTACAGTCTCTTTGGCTGGCCAAAGACTGAAATTGTGGCATATGACATGTCTAGTTGCAGAGATCCTTGGAGTTTGGCACCCCATGATCTTGATAAGAGCATACCATATTTGGGTGGAATGTCAGCTACTACTACATCCATTAGAATTGTTTTGGCTGGATATTGGACCAGGGATACACAAAGTTCTTTGATCAGGCCTAAACATCTCACCTGGCTGGACTCAAATGAAAACAAATCTTTATAGGGTCTGGTGATATCTAATTCAAGTTTTTCCATTACTGATTTGGGCATTAGGTTATGAGAGGCCCCTGAGTCGAACATGGCGTTGTGTAGTACTTTGTCATGAATGTTTAGGCTTACATAGAATGGAGGAGTCCCTCCATCCACTGATTTGCCATTGACTTCTAAGCCAAAGATCAGCTCTGGTTGGTCATCCAGAATATTAATTTCATCCCTATTCTCTGGTACTTGCAATGATCTATTAATTTGTTTTCTGAAGACCTCATGTTTGGCCAGTTCAGAAAGAGGAATTTCTATTTTCAGTTTGCCAATTTCTGTTTCTAGATTGAAAGGTTTTTCCATCTGAACTTTTATATTGTGAGCAGCAAGTTTTTCTTTCTCTGCTGAATTTTGAGTGACCTTGTCCTGGTCAGGTACACTGTTTTGAGGTATGCTTGGATTGGGTCTGTTTTCTAGAGGTCTGCCCAAGATTTCTGTTGGAAGAAGAGGTGTAGGTGTAGGTTTTACAGGAGGCTGTACATCATATATATCTTCCATTGTGACCTCCCTCTGGAGTTTCTTATCTAAGGACTCTGTTGAAATGGCTTTATCACTAGATTCTTTGGGCAGTTTGGTGTTTGTTTGTTTGGTATTCTCAGGTATATCTATCGTTCTACTTCTTAACTTGTATTGTTTGTATACTTCATAGACTGTTGTGTCATACCCTTCTCTGAAATCAAATGACTCACCAGATTTTGCTTGGAATTGCTTGTATTCTTGGGCTTGTTGATCATCTTGTGTTAAGAATACTTGTTGTTCACTGTCAAAACCCATTAGATTGATGTGGGGGTCTTCTATTTGTTCACTAGTGGTTGAGGCTTCTGCATAGTTTTCTTAGAATGGAGGTCTGGTATTCTGATCAGGACCAGTCCTTCCAGCATTTGGGTTTTGGTTTTTTCTAAAATTGGGATTCCTAGTAGTGTTGCTTGTTTTCCCTTCCCAAGAGGACTTTCTCTCCATGGTCTCTACTCTATCTCTCAACCTCTCCATACCCTTCATGATTGCATCTAACTTTTGGTCAAAGGTTGAGGGTTCCTCTTTAAATGTTGTTCTTCTGTCATCTTTTGCTCTGGTTCTCTTGGCAATCAGGTTTTCTTCCACACTTACAGCTATATTCTGCATGTCTGCAAGACTTGGAGGTGCTCTTTCTCTTAATTGATATGCCATATCTGGTTCAAATCCATCAGGGAATTTGATCAAGTCCAGATCAGGTGGAGGTCTCAAGTTCTGAGGGATGGCGTTATGTACATTGTTGAACCTAGCACAGTAATCTTGAACTGTTTCTTGTGGACCCCTTTTCAAGTTATCATACTCTATTAGTATTTGTAGAGGATCTTTCTTCTTTTCCCATATGTTCAAAAAACTTAAGTATAAGGCATCAGGATTTAGTATAGAATTGGCAGCTAGAGACCTAAACCAGTTCCTTACATCCCCTGTCAAACTTTGCACAAAAATTTTCATTCTTACATCTTCATCATCTATCTGATAGTTCTCAAAATAGTCCTGCATTCTCTTGGTGTGTTGCTGGGATGTATAAGTGCCAGTACCATCAAAGTAAGTGATTTTGCTTTGATAGTCTTGGGGCATTGCCCCTGGATTTGTAGGAAGGTGTAAAGGAGCATATCTAGCCATATTTGCAGGGACAAAAGGGACAGCAAGAAGGAGTGGAACAGCTGGAACAACAGGGATAACAGGAGTAAGGTGTGTTGGGGATGGAGGAGTGGGGAAACTACCTTAGGAAGTGGATGAGGAACTAGGATAAGTAGGGGTTATGTGAGGGTGAACTGATGCTTTGGCAGGAGTAGGAATATATCTCTTCTGAATTGGTTCTGTATCTGAATCTGAGAGCTCTCCTAGCTGCTCTTGTTTCTTCAATATCTTGGGGATTAAGTTGGGGTTTTCAAAGATAGCTGGGATTAGGGTCAGGGTTGGACCTAGTGTAACGAGATTTCTTCTTTGGAGCCAGATTCTGAGTTTTGTTTCCTTGGTGTTCTATGAGAAGGTTTAAACAGGAAGCTTAATTTCTTGCAATTTGTAATTTTGAAATAATTTCCCCAGTGGAGTCGCCATTAATGTTATCACTTAGGTTGTTCCCTGCTTCCTAAAGGGAATACGGCCGAGGTAACCACTAACCAATCTTTCAGTTACAGGTCCTAGCCTACCTGTAACCAGAGAGGGCTCTCTCTTTATAATTTAGCTTTGTTGGTGGATAATTTTAGGCTAGCTATGGTGTGTTGTTTTGTTTGAGTTTGGTGGGTTGGTGAATTCAAACAGAGCTGTGGTATAGATCACAGAACAGTTTGGTCCATTGGGCAATGGAGTTCAGGTAGTGTGCTGCTGAAGAATGTTTATGAAGACAGAGTATTGCTGCAAAGCCAGATAGGCATCTGTGGAACAATTTATCAAATTTTTTGATGAGGTTATGGAATTAGTGAGTGAAAGGCAATTAAGAATCTTTCACTATGCTAACAAAGGAAAAATGACAGTATTGCTTAAGAGCAGTTAAGAATCCTTAAACAATATTCACAATGATAGAATTAGTTTAGACATGAGCAATTAAGAATTCATATCCATGGCTAATCCAGAAGAAAACATATTTAGAAATAGAGATTGAGCATAGGGTGTGTTCAAACAAATCCTAAGCTATTCTTTTTCTCTATTTACTATGACTATGAAAATATATGAATTTTGGCATACACAGAAAAACAAGAACACAGTTCAGAATTACTTATTGTTCCAGCAAATCACACAGGAATTCTGCAACACAACAGGGCCATTCATTTCCACCTTTAGACAGTATAGAACTCAGGAACTCCACCAGCAATTTGTATTAGATCAAATGTCTCAGATATACAAATACAGCTCTCCTGAAAGAGTTTCACTACAACCTACCCTCAATACGTTCTTTGAGGGGATATATATACAAAAATAGGATACAAAATATCTCAATAGTGAGTTATTGTGCAATAAATTGCACCACCAACTCTCTTACAAAAAGTAAATGAAAGAAATAACTACAGCATTTAATGTTCAGATGGCAGCTATCTTTTTGTCAGACGACTTTTGACTTTATGGCTCAGGAAAGTTGGCTGTAGCTGTGCCTTTAATTCTGCGTTAGTTGAGCCTGCTGTCTGGGTGCTTTGGTGAGTCACTGTATGGATGCTTCCTGTGATACCTGCATGTTGATCTGTCTGCTGACCTGTACTGTGACTGAGATCTGAATTTTTTACAAAAAATAATAATATAGTGGCATCACCTGGGAAGAATTTGTAGCATTACCTGCCACCAATCAGCCGGAGGTAGCTGATGCCTCCTTATTTTTACCATTGTTTCATCTGCTTCTGTATATCTCATGCTCAATGAAAAATAGATTTTCTAATTTGTCATACAGAGACTGCCCAGAGGGAGGCCCTGCTTCTTCTGTGGATCTGCTGGATGTTGTTATTTGATTTTCAACATAATTGTTGATCCTTGTGATATACTGACTATATGATAGCAGTTGTCCTGTGCCAGTCACTAGGCTTGGCAGTCCTTTATCCTGTAACACTGTCATTTTTGCCCTGAATTCATCAATTTCTGCCTTCATCTCCTGACATTTTCTTTCTAGAGTTTGAGTGAAGTTCCTCAAAGTTAGCACTTTCTTAGCTGTCAGGATGGTGTCTGTTCTGTTGTTTATCTCTAGAGCTACCAATTCCTCCCTAGTGTGGTTATTGAGGAAATGTATCATTTTATTAGCTTGCTCAGGCATGATTCCTAGTGCTGTCCTGGCTCTTTGTATTTCTACATGAGCCATGCATATTAGTTCAACCTGCTCATGTATTGCCTAGATTGACCTCCATTGGTCATGTATTGATTGGCCAATTTTGGCCCAAATTATCTTCTTGATTTCTGCTAAGGTCTTGCCTAGAAGCAATTCCTTTTCCAAAGTTTCTACTTTGGCCTCCAAGGCCTTTATTTCTCTTTGCTTTTCTACCACTGTCATCTTGGACTTATCATAGCTGGCCTCTAGCTTGGCCAGTCTATCCTTGGCTTCATTTATTTCTGTCACTTGAGTTTCAAGCTCTTTGACAGCTTTCATCAAGTCCTCCATACTCATGCTGGATTCTGCTACTGTTGTTGCTTCTATTGTTGCTCCTGTTGCTGATGTAGTTGTGGTTGGTGCTGGAATGGCAGGAGGGGCTGCTGCTTCTTGTGTAGGAGGGGCAGGTCCAAGAGTTGTAGATGTTTGAGGGGGCTGGGAGGTTGACTCCCCTTGCTTGTCCTGCAATGCCTTCTCTAATTCCGCTTCCGTTTGCAATATTCTTTGATTCATCATCAGAAGTAGATCCATGGCATCATCTACTTGCTTTTCTTGTGCAAGTTCTGCTATTTGAGGGTGAATGGTTGGAGGCAATTTTGCCTGCTTTCTCAGTGTAGCAATGTCATCCTCTTTTTTCTTCATAAGGGCCCTAACACCCTTTGGATCTTTTGGGTCATGTCCCAGATCAATGATTATGTCTTCCAAAGTCTTTATTCTGTTGTCCTTAGCAGAGGAAGACAACCTTTCCAAATCAAGCTGTGTATTTGTGTTCTTTAGTGCTTCTTTCAACTGATGGGCCAACATAGCCTTGCCTGCAAGTGTGGCATATACCATTTCCCCTGTCTGTTTATGTAGCTCTATCTGATCCATGGAGTGTATGTCTTTAGAAAAGACCTCCAAGTTTGTTCTTAAGAAATCTGCAGAGGTTTTGGGATGTGGAACTTTAGGCTTTAAATGAGTAAAAATCATTTTTTCCTCTTTGATATCATAGGCAGCCATCAATCTTTGTTTTTTGGAGGGAGTTGCCTTCAAGAATTGATCATAGAGTTGCACTCTCAACAATTCATTTTGTGCCTTGATATCCATGAAACCTCCTTTGATCCCAGCTGATTTCTTGCCCTGCTACCTTGAGGAGGATACCTCTGTGCCTTGCTGCATGGCCTGTTCCAGCTGAAATGAGCTAGTGGCAGTCTGCTGGCTGGATTGTCTTTCTCTGTCTTGGCTTTCTGCCCTTTCCTCACTAATATCTTCTTCCTTTGTTTCAGGGTCAATTCCTGGCCTCTTGGCCTCTGGTTGCTGTGTTGACCCACTTGGAGGTGTGACCTCCTCTTTATCTCGCTTTTTCCCTCTCTCTTCATTGAGAGGTGTTTGCAAAACTGGGATTTGGGGTGGTCGAGTTTGCTGTAAAGGGGCTTTCCCTTGAGTTTGATCCTTTGAGGTGCTGGGCTGCCCTGCCTCTGTCTCTTGCTGTTCATCCATTATTTATTTGCCTTTTGTTGTAGTGGTGGTTGCAGATGCTTGCTGGGTAGTCTGTGCAGCTGGAACAGTGGAAGTGCCTTCTCCTACTTGGACTGGTTGCTTGAACAAGACCTGTTGACAAGAATCCAAGTCAAGAGTTTTCTCTAAATCTTTCACAGTCTGCTCCATTTTCGCTTCCTGAGTAAATTCTTCTACTATTGATTCAGGTACCCATTCATCTTGGTTGGCAAAGTGTTCTATTTTTCGGTATGGGCAATGTTTATAAGCTAGCAGCCTATACTTGACTCTCCTAGCACTGATAAAGCCTTCAGGGTCATAAGGGACCCACCAGCAGCTTCTTTTAAGTTTGAGCTGTTGCCCCAATATTTTATCAGCTTCTTGCCAACCATCTTTCTTGTTCATGATGAATGGGCCTAGGTGGTTTCTGAATTTGAGATTAGCTTTCTTCTTGGCACTGTGGAAGTGTGTTAGATTGGAGCTTATGAGTTGTCTATAGTATTCCAGGGCAAACAACCTCATAGGCACATACCTTGGGAGCCTGTAGGGACAGAGCTCACAACCATAGATTCTGATAACTGTGTGATTTTGGTATAAATACCAATCACCTATTTTGTAATTCCTGGACAGCTGTAAGATTTTCTGCATATTTTTGGATAAACTGATAGGAGGAGTCCTCTTTAAGAGGCATGTGACTGGATAAAAAAATTGGTCAATAAATTCACAGTATGAATAGGGAGAATTCAGGACTTGGTGGAAGACTGAAGACCAGAAGATGATAGACCTCCTCTCTCCCTGTGAGTCTAGCTTCTTGATAGGGCACTGGAAGCAATCTGTCTGATAATACATGAACAGGTGATAAATGTATGATGAATATTTAAATATTTCTTCCCTTTTCAGCCTTGACAGTTGGTCATGTAACATGTTGGCAATATACTTGGCATAATTGTCTTTTACAGTAGGGGGCTTCTCAAGGCTATATGCAGATAGCATGACCAGCACAGTTTCATCAACATGCTCATTTGTGGTGAATCCCAACACAAAGGTTAACATGTCCACCAGTAGCTTGCCTACCTCATTGAAATTGGTATATGAAAAAGGAGGTGGCCCAGAAGGTTGGCAGTCTGCCTTCATGAAATTTTTGGCCACTGCAGCAATGTCTGTGCTAGAGAGCTTGGAGCCCTCATCCAGCAAGTACTTAATGGAAAATGGGTATAGCAACTGGGTTTGTTTGTAATTGAGCATCTGATTTATGGAGTCTAGTGTTATGTAGAAGAGGATGCTCCCAGATGGAGACTTTACAGCTCTGAGCTTCTGGTCATAGTTTTCTGCACAGAGGTGAATGATTTCAGGGAAAACATTTACAGATGACAGGAAGTAAGTGGGCAGATTGAACTCCCAGATGCCATACATATCACTGTTGTCCAAGTGACTCTTCCTTGGCTGGTAGAAGGTCTGTAAGTGGTTCCTCTCTGCCACAAAATATGCAATGAGGAAATCACTGTCTACCAGTGGCATAGCTTCAAGTTCTTTATTGGGTGGATTAACAGGAGCTACATCCAGTGCAGATGGGGTGGCCATGTTTGATTTCAACTAGATGTTTACTTGAGTTTAGGATTGGTGAAAAGGCTGAGGAATGCCTGCTAAATTGTGTTTGCCAGTGAGAAGCTTGAGAGTATAAGGAAACTCTTACAAGTTTTAATGAACTCGGGGGCACTCTGTTAGAAGAACCAGAGTGTGTTTGAGCTAATTAGCTGGTTTTTTAAGGGAATTTTTGATATCAGGGATGAGGGAGCAGTTGTATTTGCTTTTAGCCAGTGGCTCGGTTTCTCCAATTTGTTTTTTATGGTGAAATCGCAGAAGGACACGGGTTTCTTGCAGAGCCTTTTGGTGCAGGGGTTTTACCAGGTTTTTGAGTGTTTTTAGTGGACAATTTATCAGTGAGGATCTTTTGTAGAGTTTCTTTACAGGAATTTAGGAGAACAATAGGAGAAATGCGGGTAAAGAAGGTCGCCTGCGACAAATACCTAGTTTTTACGGTGCAGGAGGCATCGAGCTGGATTAGTTGCAGGTACTTGGGTCAACAATGAGGGCGGCAACAAATTTCGCGGGTGAATTTTTTATTTCGGCCGTTGAACGACGTTTTTTGCATGCAGAGTGCTCCGGAAATGACAAATGAAAATGACGAATAACGGTCATTTTGCGTCCTTTTATGCATTTTTGGCCCTTTGGCACCTTTTTGGTGATGACGTCATGTTGACATCATCATGGGTCCAGGTACGGTAGGGTGACGTGGCAGCTGACGTGGGTGGCCAGGTGGCGGTGACACGGTGGCAGGGCAGACGGATGGACAGATGACATGGAGGTGACGTGGAGGCGCGGTGGCAGAAAAGGTGAGGTGACGTCACGGTGACGGGGGCGTGACGTCAGTGAAGGGGGATGGGCGGTAAGTGGTTTCCCAGAGGCCCATAGGTGGTAAGCGGTATAATGGGGGGGGGGGCCTCGAACAGCGTGGGAGGTCGACAGCGTGGCGGGGGTACAACGGTATACCGCCAATCCCCGGATGCAACAGGTCGGGCACTTTATATGTGAAAATGGCCGCCAGTCGTTGGATGAGTGGGGCCGATGATCGGACGGTGGGCGGAAACTGTGGTGCGACGACGCGTTAAGGCAGGGGGGACCCGCCTATTAATTTAATTGATTTAAAATAAATCAAGCGCGGGGGGGTTTAACCTTAGGTTTCAGCTTTTTAGGTTTATTTGCGCCCATTTGTAAATGTTTTTATTTAAAAAACATTATAAGAAATGTATTTCAGGTGGAAAAAGGGGTAGGAAGGGTTAATGAGGGGGCGGACCATGGAATTTTGGTTTTTAGCCAAAGTTTTTAATTGAAAACCATAGTTTAGGGTTGAAGAGGGTTAATACTAACCCTTGATGGGTTAATATTTCCCAAGAAAGGGTTATATAGCTATAGTGTTAGGGGGAGGGTATTTATACATATTTTTTGGGAATTTTTTCATAGATCCTAATAGAATTAGGGAAGGGGGGTAGTTAGGGAGCTAAATAATACATTAGTTGTTAATATGACATTGTGAGGTGAGTAAAGGGGTAAAGACTAAGTTTCAAGAAGTAAAACTTAGGAATGGAGGGTGAGGGAATTGAGAATGAAGGTTTTTACACAAAAAATGTGGCTTCTTTTCCTTGATTGAACTTCATAGTTTGACCTGGTACCCTATCATAAACTGAAGTGGAACAGGACACTTGAGCAGACCTCAAGGTCCTTGGGGATGTTAGTAAATGATGTTTGGGGAAAATAGGGGAAATTAGACATGCTTCCAATGTTTTGTTCTCCACCCTCTGCTTTGATGCCAATACCCTGAGTGGAATGAGCCTTTGTACTTGATAAGCCAATTGGTGATGGCCCTCCATTTCTGCAACCTTGCACTACTTACCCATCCTAGTAATCCTAACATTTTTTCTTCACTTGAAGTGGGTGCACTTGAATTAGCAGACCCTGACTGTTCTCTTTTTCTTTTGACTTCCGTCCTATCTAAATGTACCCTTATTTCTTCCAAAGACCCAGATTAAGCAGTTGGGCTCCTTCATTTCTCTACCTAGCTAGTCATCTGCCAAGCTTGAGCTGTTTGGACAGGAAACATTCTCTATTTTGCAACAAGCAATTTAAACATGGCATGGTCCAGTTTAGACTGTTGGGCCATCCATCAGGTATGATTAGCAACAGTATTTGTAGAGTATGATACTGCCCAAAAGATAGTAGTGGCATTTTGACTAGCCACTTTCATGATCTTTAGTTTGGGGTTCATTTTCACTTTTCTCTTGACCATTTGATTTTTTTCTTTTTGATTATTCTTTTAAGGCATACCCTCTTTACATTTTTTAATTTTCATAGTATGTACACAAAATATGGAACCTTTGCAGCCTGCAATGATGAACATATTTAGCCCTTCCACTGTCAATCATGAAAGATGAAACCTATTGGTATAGGAACCTAACACGGTGCGGGGTAAAACCGCTTACCGCCCTCTGCGTAATGACAAAACGTCCCATCACGCTAATGTCATCTACCCAATAAATGCCAAAAATACCCGCCAAATTGAATTTCGTTAAATGAACGATAAAACGTCATTTTCATTGTATTGCACTGCATCCAACTCCCATGCAAATTAACATCCAGTCCACTGTTCCAGCTTTTCAACCTCCACTTGACCAACAAGACCACAACACGAGTTTTGCAGCCTGTCAACCAACCCGCTTTTGTACGACTGTCCTCTTTAACACATGTATTTATTCATTTTTCCCTACAACCCCACAATTTCAGTTTTCCACTAGGAATTCTACTAGAGAAAGCCGAATTCAAGTTGAAGACATTCTGTAATCTCCATAAAAGACCCTAAAACTGTTGTTTACTCCA
This sequence comes from Pinus taeda, assembly GCA_000404065.3. Classification (NCBI taxonomy): domain Eukaryota; kingdom Viridiplantae; phylum Streptophyta; class Pinopsida; order Pinales; family Pinaceae; genus Pinus; species Pinus taeda. The sequence goes on along the minus strand of APFE030919929.1, from coordinate 36,327 downwards.
TTTTTCTATAGAAATCCTGAATTCCAGTTTGAATACACAATAACCAAATATGGAAACTCCCATAGCCCTGAATGTTGCGCCCATGAACGCACCCCATAAAGACTTAGATTATCTACCCCTAGATGACAGAGATTTTCAAATAAAGGATTTATCTAGTGATAGGAACCATCTTTAGGCCTTCGCCAAGTTAGGGATAGCTATCTAAACAAGTTTGACATTTTTGGACTATGGGAGTCCAATCTTCCTATGTATTTCCTCCCCTCAGTCCATGTTTTCCCAGATATTATTCATTAATGTTGTGCCAACTATGACCCAGTCCATAGAGTAGTTATCTCCCCATCCCAAACTGTTCTTTTTCCCATAACTGCTAAGTCCATTAATGAAATGATACAATTCCATTCCACTAAGCCCCTTGCTCCTCTTTCCCTAGGATATCTACTTGAAAAATCCCCTCAATTGCCCAAATCAGAGATAACCCGTATTGCTCAGATGTTTATGTTACCAAAATATCAACCCAATGGTCCACCTCCTTATCTATAGACCTTTTTCACTAAAACTGGTAGACTTATTGTTGAGATGATATCCATGATCATGCGATTTAATACCAGTGAATATGTTGATGATATTACTCTAGTTTTGTTGTCAATTTTTACTCCTGGACAGCCCCCTGCTGTCAAATATGACTATGCCACCTTCATTGCCAATAAATTCCATGATCAATTCATGAGTTTGGATAGGGAAGGAATTTTCAAATACAAATCTTTTGTATACCATCTTTTGTTATATCATCAACCAAACAACTTTCCTTTCCCTATCAAGAAATTGAACTCAAAATGAAATCGAAGGTATGTGATCTTTTGACCTCAATCTTTCATAAAAATCTAGAGTCTCCTTATACCTATAATGAATTCATTGATTGGTTTGTACATCTAGCATCCACTCTATTGATAGGAGTTCCCCCTCCTAGACTCACTGGTGACATGAAAAAGATTCTCCAACTCTCCAAGCAGTACAGGATAGGTGACTGGTACCTGTACCAAAATTACACAGAAATCAGAATGTATGGGTGTGAACATTGCCCTTTCAAGCTGCCTAAATATGTGCCCATGAGATTGTTTTCACTAGAGTATTTCAGACAGATTATCAATGCAGACTTAGTCCATTTTTGTAGTGCAAAGAAGAAAGCCGAGTTAAGAATAAAGAACCAGCTAGGCCCTTATGTCATCAATTCTAGAGATGCATGGCAAGACGCTGAAAATATTCTAGAAGACCAACTTAGATTGAAGAAAATTTTTTAGTGGGTACCATATGACCCAAATAGCTTCATATGTGACAGAAAAAAAAAAGAACACGTTATCAGTTTATATACATCATAGGATCCCAGAAATTGAACATTTTTGCAAGTCAGGATGAATGGGTAGAAGGGACCCTAATAGAAGAAATTAGTGAGCAAGAAAATATGGAAAATGCTATGAAAGATCATGAAAAAACCCTTGACCTGGACTCTTTTGGACAGGTATCATTCAAGCTGCCTCAACAATTAGGAATTGGTACATCCTCTGTTGGAACTTCTCAGCATCCTGCACAGGAAACCAGCATACCAGTTACAGGGACTTCCAAGGGAAAAAAGATAGACACTGCAGAGCAGCCTACAATGATAGATAGGCTTGCAAAATCCAGAGAACATAGTCAAGTGCAAAATCCTCCAGCTCAAACTAAAGCAGCAAAAATTCCAGCATTATAGACTCCTCTAAATGAGGAAAGAAACAAAAAGAGGGACAGAGAAACCATCACACCTATCAGTGGACCAACAAAACAACCTGGAGAAAAAATACAAAGACTGAATCCTCTATCAGAAGAGGAAATAATTGAAGAAACTATAGATAGCCATAGAGAAGAAAGAGCCAACCAACAAACTCCATCATTAGGAGTAACCTCAACTAGCTCACAAAGGTAGGAGCTAGAAAGACAGCACAGTGTAGAAGTATCTTCCACCAGGCCACAAAGCAAACAGGCCTCAGACATTAAGAAGACTTTCACAAAGATAAAGGCCAGGAATGACCCAATAAGGCTTCAAATTTACGGTCAATATCTGAAAATGGCCCCCACAAACCAGCAGAGAATAATGTTAGCCTATGACATTAAAGAAGGTAAAATGTTGATGAGTTATTTTAATCCAAAAGTGCAGCAACCCCAGTCAGCAACATACCATATCAGAACAAACTTGGAGGTCCTAGCCAAAGATATTCATCCTATGGACCAAATTGAGCTTCACAAGCAGACTGGGGAAATGGTTTATTCCACACTGACTAACAAAGCAATGCTAGCCCAAAAATTGTAAAATACCTTAGACAACACATTAGCTCAATTACATTTGGAGAGAGCCTCTTCTCTGGCCAAGGGTAACAGGATCAAATCATTGGAAGAGATCATCATTGGATTGGGACATGATCCCCAAAGATACTAAAGGCATACAAGCTCTGATCAAAAAGAAAGAAGAGGACATTGCGGCCCTAAGGAAACAGCTGAAGCTGCCTCCTTCAAGGCATCCACAAATTGTAGAAGTTATACAACAGAAATCCGAAGAAGACATGATGGACCTGCTCCTGAAAATTAACAAAAGATTAAATGATATAGAGCAGGCATTATAAAAAGCACTAAAGGAAAAGCAGGGAGAGTCGACCTCTCGACCTCTTGAGGTAATCCCCACAGTCTCAACTGCAGTCACTTCCACAAGTGGAACAACATTAGCTCCAAATGTGCCAGCAGTCACAACAAAGGTAATAACAAGTACATCAATAGCAGGTACAACACCAGGTAGCAGTAGTAATATGAGCACAGAAGAATTGATAATGGCCATGGAAGAATTAAGATTGTAGGTTACATAGTTTAAACAAGTGAAAGAGCAACTGGCTAAGGTAGAAAAGAATTATGACATCTCCAAAATAAGTGGTGGAAAAAACTAGGGAGATTAAAGCCTTAGAAAGTAAAGTAAAAACATTAGAACAAGAGCTTACCTTTGATAAACCCTTGACAAAAATCAGGGAAATCCTTTGGGCTAATATCATTCAATCCATAAATGAAATATGGCCATCAATCCAAGTAATCTATGAACAGCTAGACTTAGTGAAAACAACGCATGGAGCAATTCAGCAGACAATAGTAGAGTTGGGTAAAATGCTAGAGGAAGCCAATCAGCTTATAAATTTTTTTAACACCAGAAACAGAGAACAGTTAGAAGTACTTGGCATCTCAGATAGGACATAAACCATTTTGGAAATCAAAAGGGTTCTAACCAAGAGAACCTTGATGCAGAACTTAGAAAGAAGGCACCAAGACATGCAAGTAGAAATCAATTCTTTTATGGAGAAGTTCACAGTTTTGCAGAGTAAAGGACTACCAAGTCCTTTGGTCATTAATGACAAATTGATGAAACACATTGACTATGTAGATAAATTAAATAGGTATGTTGGCAATGAAGCTAGCTCATCATCAAGTGCAGAGGGAGTGAAAGCACTTCCCACAGGCCGAGTTCTCTATGAGAGTTTAGAGAACTTATTTTACATTGAGCATGAGGTAAAGCACCTATTCATTATCCAGCCTAACTTCTTCAGATACACATAGACTGATGAAACTCTAAGAAAACTTCAGAGGGAAATATTACCAGAGCAGAAATGGTGGGAAGATATGTTAGAAATTTTGTAAATTTATCTTTGGTAAAATGTAAATTTTGGGCTATTTACCTTGTTGAGATAAAAAGAGATGAATAAAAGTGAACAGCGGTCAAAACAAGTCGAAGAGTATCAGAGCAGGTAAAGAGTATCAATCAAACAGGGCAGCCAACATGAAGTTACAGCAGCAAGCCAAATAAAAAGGGTCTGCCTCCAGCACACCCAGCACAAATAGGAACAACACATCAGCTGTTTGCTTTTTTCCTATCTTCGAGACTAGCTGTCTTTATTTTCTTGTAAAAATGATTTTTCATCACTAGAATATATCTCACTTTGTTAGGAGATATTTTGTGTAAAATATTTTCTATAAATTCTCCCTCAATTGGAGTATGGAGGGTGGATTCATATACATTGCTGTAATACTAGTTTTTTGGAATAAAGTGCTGATTGGATCAAATTTTCGCATGGCTTGCTGGATAAAGAATTGAGGCAAAGGACTTTTTATAGATTTCTTGAAGCAACCACTGGATCAATAAGTCCTCTATACCTTATGTTTTAAATTTTTCTTTGTTTATTATATCATCTTTGTTTCACATCTGAATGATAAACAAAAAAGAGTAATTCAGAATATGCTTTATTGCACTCTGTCATCAAAAGTTATCATTTTCTATGTTTTATTCTGAATTAGAATAAGTAGTGAAATCTTAAGTGCTCTTGTTTTCTAGTTCTATCACTTTGATTATGTGTTAAAGAATACTTAACTGCTCTTTATCAGTAATCATTCAAGTTCCCTCTTGAAATAGGTTGAAGGATTCTTAATTTCCCTTCTCCCATTTTTGAAACCAATTCCATCTATTCCAAGTCTTTATTTGTTCCCTGTTTGACCACCTTGCTCTGTGAAACCATCTTTTGTTAAGAAACCCAAATCTAGTAAAGCCATCTTACTTGACTCCATTAGTCCAATGGCCTAAACTACTCAGTCTTATCCCTTTTCTATTGAATCTCACCACCCAAACTCAAAAAAACTCCCAAACTTCACAGCTAGCCTAATATCTTTCAAAACAAAGCTAAAACTTAAAGAGAGAGCCCTCTCTGGATGCAGATTGGCTATAACCTGTGTCTAAAAGATTGGTTTGTGGTTACCTCAGCCTCCTTTCCATTTCTTACAACTTTTGGGAAAACCTGAGTGATAACATAGTGGCGACTCCACTGGGGACCTGAGTAATTTTTTTGTTACTATTGTCTACTTTCTAAGCTACAGATGGAGTCTGAAGCTAGCCAGGTAGTCTTTGAAATGCTTTTGCTTTGAAATTGCAGAAATAAAAGAATGCTACTTTAGTCTATCTCCGGTCTAGCTTATAGATTGGACATTTGGTTTCAAATAGTTGATCAGATTCTATTGTTAAATAAAGTCTTTGAGAAAGTTCAAAACCCATATCTAAAGGCTTCTTAAAGAAATTGTTAAAGTTGTATTGTCATACCCATTTATAGAAAAACTCAAAAAATATACCTAGAGACTTGGCTTCAGAAAGGACTCGTTACACCAGATCTAATCCTGATCTAAATCCACCACCTGTGTTCGAAAATCCTAATCTGATTCCTAGGATTCTTAGGAGGCAAGAGAGCCAAGACAGTTCTGCTAGTTCTCGGCCTCTGTATAGATCAATATCTTGTCCTGTGAAGTGGGTTTACCTTAAGGACGAACATGTTGATGAGTGATTTGAACCCATTTATTTGTTACCTTTTCAGAATCTAATTTAGCCCACATAGTTTATGATCCCGTATTTCTTGAAGATTTACAGCTTGAAGTTGTAACTTCACATCTTGATAGACATCTGCAGAACTCCATCTAATCAGAGCTTACCTCTAAAGGAACACCAAACCTTTCCATGATCACTACTACTCCCCCAAGTCCAACATCAACACTTCAGACTTCCTAACCTCAAGTTACACCTTCCACTCCTCCATCTACAACTCATATTCCCATTGTCATCCTACCACACCAATTGTCTCATCTATCCCTGCAGACATGGCAAATACGTATTCTCCTCTACACTTACCTGCTAACTTAGGGGCTATGCCCCAAGACTATTAGAGTAAGATTACCCCTTTTGATGGTACTGGCACTTACACATCTCAACAACATACCAAGAAAATGGCAGACTATTTTGAAATATATGAAATTGATGTTGATGATGTTAGAATGAGAGTATTTGTTCAAAGTTTGATTGGAGATGTTAAAAATTGGTTTAGAGCCCTTCCTGCAAACAATATAGATGACTTACAAGCTCTTTATCAGACATTCTTAAATAGATGGGAAAAGAAGAAAGATCCTCTCCACATTTTATCATAATATGACAGCCTAAAAAGAGGCACCCAAGAAACTGTTCAAGATTACTGTACTAGGTTTAATAATGTTTACCAAGCTATTCCTCAAAATCTTAGACCTCCTCCAGATTTGGCATTAATCAAATTCCTTGATGGATTTGATTCTGATATGGCATACCAACTTAGGGAAAGAGCTCCCCGATCCTTAGAAGAGATGCAGAGTATAGCTGTCAGCGTTGAGGCCAACTTGGTATCTAAATGAGCTAGAGACATATCTAAAAGGAGGATACCTTTTAAAGAGGAACCATCTGCCTTTGAATAGAAATTAGATGCTATTTTAAAGGAATGGATAGGCTTGGTGATTAAGTAGAAACAATTGAGAGAAAATCGCCTTGGGAGGGTCAACCAAGAAATACTGGTAGAAATCCAAATTTCAGGAAGAACCAAAATCCTAATACTAGAAAGACTGGACCTGACCAAAACATTAGGCCCCCATTCCAGGAAAATTTTTCTAAAGCCCCAACTTCTGATGAACCAACAGAGGACACTCAAATTAATTTGATGGGACTTAACAATGAACAACAAGTCTTCTTGACCCAAGAGGATCAGGAAGCTCACATGCTTGAACAATTCCAAACCAAGTCAGGTGAATCATTTGACTTTAGGGAGGGATATGATACAACTGTTTATGAAGTCCACAAACAATATAATCTGAGGAATAGAAGAATAGATGTTCCTGAAACCAATAAAAAGAAAGATACAAAATAGTCCAACAAAGGTAAGAGTAATACTATCCCTGTACATATTCTTTCCAGAAACAACCCTAATCCAAATAACCCAATAATTGAGGATGTATCCGATAATCAACCACAAAACAAACAATCTTCCACTTCTATTCCTCCTAAAGGAAACGTAGAAGAACCTCCAGAAGTTGATTTGGAAACAACTTCAACTCATAACCCCACTCCTGAAAAGGAGAGAAACACAGAAAATACAATAGAAAAAGAGAATCCCATTATCCGAAATGCAAGAACTCAGATTGAAAAACCTTTTAATCTTGAGGCTGAAGTAGGAAAATTAAAAATAGTAGTTCCATTATCAGAACTGGCTAAACATGATGTCTACAGAGGTCAGATCAGTAGATCACTACAAATTTCTGTGAATGAAGATTCAGTAAATGTTTTTTATGATCAACTAGAATTGATTCTTGGTCCTAAAGTAAATGGAAAATCAGTAGATGGAGGAGTCCCTCCTTTCTATGTAAGTATGAACATACATGATAAAATACTTCATAATGCCATGTTCGATTTTGGTGCTTCTCATAACTTAATGCCTAAATCTGTGATGGAGAAACTTGACCTAGATATCGCCAGGCCGTATAAAGATCTCTTCTCTTTTGATTCAAGTCAGGTCAGATGTTTAGGATTGATCAAAGATTTATGTGTATCACTAGTCCAATGTCCTACCAAAACCATCTTAATGGACATAGTAGTAGCTGATATCCCACCAAAGTATAGTATGTTACTGTCTAGATCTTGGGGTGCAAAGCTTCAAGCATCTCTATAGTTGGACATGTCTTATGCTACTATTTCAGTATTTGGTCAACCTAAGAAACTGTACATAGAAACTTTAATGAAATATGTGGTGAGTAGCCAAGAAGGACCTCAAAATTTCCCTATCTACTCCATTCACTCTGATATGGATTCTTTCATCCTTTACAATGCTGAAATTGATCCTTTGAATGAAGTAAATGTTTTAGCAGTTGAACAAGAAGAAACTATAAATGAAAAAGTCTAGTGTTCAAATTCAAGAAATTTCTGAGAACAATGATACATCAGATGCTCAAAAGGAAATAGAAGAAACTAAAAAACCATCTCTTCCTATTAAAAAAATCCTTGAGACCCCTAATACTAATTATGAACATGAGATCCTTTGGTACTTAGAATTTGATGGTTCAGTTAACAAGTTAGGAGCAGGAGAAGGAATTTGGGTGCACAATCTTGAGAATGATCATGCTGAAGGCCATGCCTACAGATTAAACTTTAAATGCACTAATAATATGGCTGAATACAAAGCTCTATTGATAGGTCTTAAATTGGTCAAAAATTATGGGCCATTAAGGTATCAATCCTAGGAGATTCTGATTTAATCATTCAATAGATAAAAGGAATTTTCCTCACAAACAATCCCAGATTAATATCTTACAGAGGAACAATGATTGAGAATTTCAATACATTTCTAGAAACTCAGATCGCTAAAATCCCAAGAAGACATAATTTGCACGCCCATAGCCTGGAAATGTTTGTCAACACCTGTAAGCTACCATTTGAGCCCAATCATTAGTTCACTGCTGAGATTAGACATAGGCCAGCCATACCTGACAATGTAAAGAACTGGAAAGTGTCTGATAATGATATTCAAATTAACAATTTCTTAACCCTAGAGGAAGAGTTTTCTAGCACTAATATAGATATAGATACAGTTACTGGATTTGATCAAACTAATCAGATAGAAAGAGACATTTCAACAGAGAGTGCAACTCAAATGCTTCACCCAAAAAAATTCACCAATAAAGAAATGTAAGATCTCAAAGAAATGGACATTGATGAAATTATTGAAGGAGAATCTGGAATCATTAATTTGAAAGATAATGAGTTGCCTAAAGGGTTAACTCCTTTGGAAGATCTATTTGATTTTAATGATATTCTAAGGAAACCCAAGATGGAACCTCTAAAAGCTGACATCGAAGACTACAACTTGGGAATTAAAGAAAATCTGAAAATGGTAAAACTTCCAAATCTTTGCCCCCTGAACAAAAACTCAAATATTCAGAATTAATGAGATAATTTCAAGATGTATTTGCCTTGAGCTATGAGGACCTGAAATCTTATGATACCTCTATAATTAAACATACAATCCCTTTAAAAGAAAATCGAAAACCATTCAAACAAAAGCTCAGAAGGATTAACCCTATATTGCTTCCCTTAATCAAAAAAGAAATCAAAAGAATGTACGAAGTAGGGATAATTGTTCCTATCAGATTTTCAGAGTGGGTTTCTAATTTAGTACCTACAAGGAAAATTAAGGAATGTAAACAAGGTTTCTTTGAAGGACAATTACCCTTTACCTAAGATGGATCATATTTTACAAAGGGTGGTAGGTGCTTCTAGGATTTCACTTTTAGATGGGGTCTCAGGCTACAACCAGATTTTGGTTCATCTTGATGACCAGGAAAAAACTACTTTTACAACACTATGGGGAACATTCAAGTATGTTAAAATGCCATTTGGACTTAAGAATGCATGGGCAGCTTTTCAACGAGCAATGGACATAGAGTTTGCAAAAGAAATTCATGATTTCTTGGTCATATATCTAGATGAACTGATTGTTTTTTCTAAATCAGATCAGCAATATTTAGATGAGTTATTTTAAGCCAAAGGTGTAGCAACCCTAGTCAACAACAGACCATATCAGAACAAACTTGGAGGTCCTAGCCAAATATATTCATCCTATGGACCAAATTGAACTTCACAAGTAGACTGGGGAAATGGTTGATTCCACACTGACTGACAAAGCAATGCTAGCCCACAAATTGCAAAATTCCTTGGACAACACAACAACTCAATTACATTTGGAGAGAGCCTCTTCTCTAGCCAAGGATAACAGGATCAAATCAATGGAAGAGATCATCATTGGATTGGGACATGATCCCCAAAGATGCTAAAGGCATACAAGATCTGATAAAAAAGAAAGAATAGGACATTGCTACCCTAAGGAAATAACTGAAGCTGCCTCCTTCAAGGCATCCACAAACTGTAGAAGTTATACAACAGAAATTTGAAGAAGACATGATGGACCTGCAACTGAAACTTAACGAAAGATTAAATGATACAGAGTAAACATTAGAAAAATCACTAAAGCAAAAGCAGGGAGAGTCGACCTCTCATCCTCCTGAGGTAATCCCCATAGTCTCAATTGCAGTCCCTTCCACAAGTGGAACAACATTAGCTCCAAATGTCCCAACAGTCACAGCAGAGGTAATAACAGGTACATCAACAATAGGTACAGTACCAGGTAGCAGTACTAATATGAGCACAGAAGAATTGATAAAGGCCATGGAAGAATTAAGATTGCAGGTTATAGAGTTGAAACAAGTGAAAGAGAAACTGGCTTAGGCAAAAAAGAATTATGACATCTCCAAAATAAGTGTTGTGGTAAAAACTAAGGAGATTAAAGCCTTAGAAAGTAAAGTAAAAACATTAGAACAAGAGCTTACCTTTGATAAACCCTTGACAGAAATGAGGAAAATCCTTTGGGCTAATATAATTCAGTCCATAAATGAAATATGGCTGTCAATCCAAGTAATCTATGAACAACAAGACTTAGTGAAAACAACCCATGGAGCAATTCAGCAGACAAGAGCAGAATTGGGTAAAATGCTAAAGGAAGCCAATCGGCTTATCAAATTTTTTAACACCAGAAACAGAGAACAATTAGAAGTACTTGGCATCTCAAACAGGACAGACACCATTTTGGAAATCAAAATGGTTCTAACCAAGAGAACCTTGATGCAGAACTTAGAAAGAAGGTGCCAAGACATGCAAGTAGAAATCAATTCTTTTATGGATAAGTTCACAGTTTTGCAGAGTAAAGGACTACCAAGTCCTTTGGTCATTAATGACAAATTGATGAAACACATTGACTATGTAGATAACTTAAATAGGTATGTTGGAAATGAAGCTAGCTCATCATCAAGTGTAGCAGGAGTGAAAGCACTTCCCACGGGCCGAGTTCTCTATGACAGTTTAGAGAACTTATTTTACATTGAGCATGAGGTAAAGCACCTATTCACTATCCAGCCTAACTTCTTCAGATACACAGAGACTGATGAAACTCTAAGAAAACTTTAGAGGCTCAAATTACCAGAGTAGAAATGGTAGGAAGATATGTTAGAAATTTTGTAAATTTACCTTTGGTAAAATGTAAATTTTGGGCTCTTTACCTTGTTGAGATAAACATAGATGAATAAAGGTGAATAGTGGTCAAAACAGGTCGAAGAGTATCAGAGAAAGTAAAGAGTATCAGTCAAACAAGGCAGCCAACAGGAAGTTACAATAGTAAAACAAATAAAAAGGGCCTGCCTCTAGCACACCCAGCACAAATAGGAACATCACGTCATCTGTTTGCTTTTTTCCTATCTTCGAGACTAGCTGTCTCTATTTTCTTGAAAAAATGATTTTTCATCACTAGAATATATCTCACTCTATTATGAGATATTTTGTGTAAAATATTTTGTATAAATACTCCCTCAATTGAAGTATGGAGGGTGGATTCATATACATTGCTGTAATACTAGTTTTCTGGAAGAAAATGCTGATTGGATTAAATTTTCGCATGGCTTTCTGGATAAAGAATTGAGGCAAAGGACCTTTTACAGATTTCTTGAAGCAAACACTAGATCAATAAGTCCTCTATACCTTACGTTTTAAAGTTTTCTTTTTTTATTATATCATCTCTATTTCACATCTGAATGATAAACGAAAAAGATTAATTCAGAATATGCTTTATTGCACTCTGCCTTCAAAAGCTATCCTTTTCTATGTTTTCTTCTGAATTAGAATAAGCAGTGAAATCTTAGTTGCTCATGTTTTCTAGTTCTGTCACTTTGATTATGTGTTAAAGAATACTTAACTACTCTTTATCAGTAATCATCCAAGTTCCCTCTTGAAATAGGTTGAAGGATTCTTAACTACCCTTCTCCCATTTTTTAAAAACCATTCCATCTATTCCAAGTCTTTATTTGTTCCCTATTTGACAACCTTGCTCTGTGAAACCATCTTTTGTTAAGAAACCCAAATCTAGTAAAGCCATCTTAGTTGACTCCATTAGCCCAATGGCCTAAAATACTCAGTCTTATCCTTTTGCTATTGAATCTCACCACCCAAACTCAAACAAACTCCCAAACTTCACAACTAGCCTAATACTTTTCAAAAAAAATCTAAAGCTTAAAGAGAGAGCCCTCTCTGAATGCAGATTGGATAGAATCTGTGTCTAAAAGATTGGTTTGTGGTTACCTCGGCCTCCTTTCCCTTTCTTTCAACTTTTGGGAAAACCTGAGTGATAACATCTCCCAGAGAGGAGAAGTTGTACACTTGACTGGCCAGACACGAGGCAATCTTTCAGTGGAAGACTATGTACATATATATTGTCCTGGCATTCGGAAAAAATTGGAAGCCAGATTCCAATAAAACATGTAGAGAGCTTATCCCTGAGGATTTTACTATTTACCATAGCTAGGGTAAACAGATCAACCTCATTGCACCAAGCTTCATGAGTATCCATGAGCTTGGTCATGGACTGCCTCAGCACTATTTTTGATTGGTGTACACCTCTTCTTACTAATATGAAGACCAATTGTCCTCCATTCAGAAAGGGCAGACCAAAAATTTCGGATATGGGACCATTTTATGCTCCTTCTTCGAGAAGGTGCCTAGGCTGCGTCCCAGAGTATCAGTCTCTATCAGTAGTCCCCGAGATCCTCGGATGGGTAGGTGGGATGACTTGATGAAACCCCTTGGAGGGGGGGACGTGCCAAGGACTACTTTCGAAGATGAGTTCTTCTCCTAGTGGGAACAACAAATCATCACTGTGGATGACTATCCCTATGCGGCCATGGATTTCAGAGGAGATCCAGACTTGGTGCTACCACCAAACGTAGCGTGGGGAGAGATAGGTAACCATTTTTTAAGTTTTTATCAATTTTATCAAATTTTTATGTTTTTTAAATATGAAAATTAACTTAGAAATATTTTTGATGGGATTAAAATATTGACATAATGATCATGTTCAAGATGTGGGTCTGGTATGACCAGATGGATTTCCATGGCACAGGCGTCGCAAAAGAGGTGACGAAGAGGTGGCTGCTGAGACAGAGAGGGTCTTATATGCAACCCAAAGAAACTTGGTGAGATTGACTCACCAGGTACCGATGGTGGCCATAGAAGACCTACCCGAGGACATGCAGTGTCGCGTGGTAGGATTACCATGAGACTGGGTTCGCATCCTTCGGTGTGTGGCCAATGCAGTGGTCACTTTATTAGCCACTCATCCTGAGCTGGGTCGATAGATAGATTGGAGATGCTTATGGGCATTTAGTCCTGATTTTGCATATTATTTTTGAAACATTTTATGTACACATGAGTATTTTTATGATATATATCTATATATATATATATATATATATATATATAATATATATATATATATATATATATATATATATATATATATATATATACAGTTCCAAATTTTTTATGTTTGTTTTTATCTTGATGAATGAATGATATACCAATCTAATGTTTGATTAGCGATAGAATCCGCTAATGAATTTTCAGATCGTGGAATGTGAAAATAAGTAATAAAAACAAATGATCGTTGCATCATCCTCACTCTCAAAAATTGGTGATATAAAAAAATATCCCGAACTCGATAAATGTTATTTAATTGTGACACTACCAGCTGTTGGTCAAGATACACTACCAATGAATCAATTCCATAATAAATAGCTTCAGATAGTAAATTAATAATGGTAGTATATTCAGCAATATTATTTTAAGCAGAACCATTACATACTTCCCTTGACACCATCAACTAACCAGATGGATAATAAATCACCCACATTGCTGAAGCAAGATTCTGAGTGTGCCGACTAGCACCATCGGCGAATCCGAAATACACCAAGTCATCCATCAACACCTGCCAAAGCAGATCAAAAAATTGTTGATATCACAAAAAACTCCTGATAAAATATGTACAAAAATACAAAATATACAAAGAATCCATTGTGCAAAGTACTTCTTGAGGTAGAGCCGATTTCGAGGCTCCGCCAACTTGTTCCCTTCAAAATCAACTAATTCATAAGCCCCTTTTCTAAAACTTGTTTCACTATAAAGGGACCATACCACATAGACTTGAATTTTTCTGCCCCCAAGGAGTCTTTATCTTGATCATAGACCAAGACAAGGTCGCCTTCAGAAAAGACTCGAGGATGGACAACTTTATCATACCGAGTTTGAACCCTTTTCTTATGAGCCTCATTGATTATGGTGGCATCTTGACGCTACTCGTCGAGATGTTCCAAATGAAGGAGGTGCTCTTCAAGACTAGAGGTCTCTGGAAGGAGCTCAACAACTAGCTTAAGGGATGGAATTTCTCACTCAACAGGAAAAATAGATTCTAGCCCGTAAAATAACTAAAAAGGTGTAAAATCGGTGGCAGTCTTTACTGAGGTTTGGTACACCCAAAGAGCCAGATACAACATGATATGCCAATTGGAGCGATTTTTGTCAATTATCCTTTACAGGATCGTCTTGAGGGACTTATTCATGGCTTATTGGCCTGAGGATAATACAGAGACGAATGCTCCTACTGGAAGCCCAACTTAAGAGCCAATTTGAACATTAGTTGTTTCTGGAAGTGACTACCACGATCAGTGACAATCTCTCGAGATACCAAAACAAGAAATAATCTGATTGAAGAGGAACAATGCCGCTGTCTCACTATCATTTTTATAAGTAGGCATGGCCTCAACCCACTTCATAAAGTAGTCTACGACCACTATAATGTACTTGTGATTCGCTACTGAAGGTGGATTACAAGTAGTAAAGTCAATACCCCACTTTGTAAAATAACCGACAGTGATAACAGGGAAAAGAGGAACTGGATGCGCACGCATCTTCCGAGTATAGACTTGACAAGGCTGGCAACATTTTACCGCTTGAATAAAATCTTTGAAAATCGAAGGCCAAAAGTAGCCAGCACAGAAGATTTTATGGGCTGTTGCAAGCCCAGATAGATGACCACCACAAGCTCCACTATGGCAATCATTAAGCACACTCTGCTTCCTCTAAAGTTAAACAACGCCTAAGTATTGAATCAACCTCTCGGCAATATAATGTATCACCAATGATGACATAGTTCTTAGCTAAGTGACATAATTTTCGATGTTCATCCTTAGAGGAAGCAGGAGGAAACTTCGAAGTCTGGAGATAGAATATGATATCTCCATACCAGGGATCTTGTGAAGAGATGAGGAATAGATATTCATCTAGGAAACTTTCCTCATAAATAGTATCTTCTCCACAAGGCAGCTTGGAAATTAATTCCGCAAAAACAAATGATTTCTTAGACTTGGCTGACAAGAACTCGAGGTCAAATTCTTGTAAAATAAAAATCCATCGATTGTATTTGCCCCCAATCACTTGCCTACTGAGGAAAAATTAGAAAGGATTGACCGCCGCTAAGAAAAATGTTTTGCGTAGCAGAATATAATGGCAAAGCTGCTAGAGAACATGGACAGCTACCAAGGCCAATTTCTCAACCAGAAAATAGCATAGTTCCAGACCTACCAAGCCTTGACTCAAGTAGTAAATCACATGCTCTATGAGAGCATCATCTTTCTGAACCAGAACCATACCTATGGTTGATTCTGGGGCTGCAAGATATAAAAGGAAATCTCTACCTTAATCTGGTGGACTCAAAAGTGGGGCAGAGATTAACGCCTACTTCAAGGCATCAAAATATCATTGCGCAAAGTCATCCCATAAAAATGGAACTTCTTTCCTCAGAAAACACATAAATCCTTTAGTTATCTCAGCATAGTTTGCTATAAACCATCTCAAGAAATTTACCTTCTCCTGAAGACTTTGAAGTTGTCGGCTGGAAGACAGGGGAGGCAACTGAATTATTGCCTCAACCTTGAAGGGATCGACTCAAATCCCTTCAGTTGATACAATGAACCCTAACAATCGACTAATGTAACCATGAAAACCCACTTATTTGGATTCAACTGGATCTTGTAAAATCGACACCTCTCAAAAACTAACCGAAGGTGACTAGGATGATCGATTCTCTTTCGATAATGAGTAGCTAAATCATCCAAGTATGCTTCGATGACATGCTTGATGACATGGAAAGTGTAAGAAATGGCCCGTTGAAACATGGCTCCAGCATTTTTAAGACCAAAAGGCGTCTTTTTGTATGCAAAGGTACCCTAGGGACAAATGAAAGTTGTCTTATGTTGGTCTTCTACACAGATAGATATTTGAATATAACCAGGGAATCCATCCATGTTGGAGAAAATCTCATTACCTGCACATTCATCAACTATTTGATCAACGGTGTGGGGTAATTATCTTTTGGACAAGCTTTGTTCAAATCCCTAAATTCAATGCACACTTTGATCGTTCCTTGTTTTTTGTCAACTGGGACTAGATTAGAAACCCAATCTGCTAGAGGAATGGGGTATATGAAACCTGCCTTGAGCAACTATTATGAAACCAACTCAAGAAATAGATAGAAAAGATAGATCAACGCCTTAAAATTCAGCCTCTTCGAGGGGGCAACCTCCTTAACATTACATAAATGAACAATTCTTGGATGATTCAAATGACAAAACCTCATTTCTATATATAGGAGTCTAAGGAGTCACAATATAACCCAGTCGACCTAACAATAATAATATAAGCCACAAAAATAACAATAGAGGGATTTTATGGGGCATAAGTAAT
Organism: Pinus taeda; assembly: GCA_000404065.3. Taxonomy (NCBI): domain Eukaryota; kingdom Viridiplantae; phylum Streptophyta; class Pinopsida; order Pinales; family Pinaceae; genus Pinus; species Pinus taeda. The sequence goes on along the minus strand of APFE030919929.1, from coordinate 19,760 downwards.
AAAAAATATGGGATAATAGGGGCACAACAATATTAATAAGGGATACAACTACAATAGTAATGGGGTAATCACTAGTATTATAGGGACCTATCATGCCCCTCTCCTTCAAAAAAAGTGTTGTCCTCAATGCTTGAGTAGTTTTGGATGCTTTTGTATAAAATTCTCATCCTCCCATGTGGAATTTTCAGTGGATAAGTTCTTCTACTTGATGAGATACTCTGAAATTGATCGATTTCGTAGCTGTTGATTTCTTGTTTCTGTACTGCTGCCGGTTCTAATATAATTTTTCCTTCCTCATCAAGTTCTGGAAATATTGTTTGAACTGGGAGCTTGTCGCCTATAACCTTCTTTAAACATGAAACATTGAAAACTGGGTGCACTCGAGATGTTGCAGGAAGCTCCAATTTGTATGCCATAGTACCAATCTTTTGCAATACCTTGTACAAACCATAATACTTTGGTGATAATTTATTATCCCTCTTAGCTTGCTTGAGGGACATTTTCTTATATGGTTGTAGCGGTAGGAATACCCAATCACCTACATCAAAACTTCTTTCACTGCGATGTTGATCTTCCTGTTGTTTCATTCTATTATGTGCCAACATGAGGTTATCCTTTAAGAGTTGCAGGACTTGTTGTTGATGTTCGATGTGATGTTCCACTGCTTGAACCTTAGAATTTTATCTTAAATATGATGTGATGGATGGTGGTTGATACCCATAAAGTGCCATAAATGGGGTCATTTTTGTTGTTGTATGGAAGGAAGTGTTATACCACCATTCAGCCATAGGCAGCCATTTGACCCATTGTGTCTGTTTATGAGATACAAAGAAACGAAGATATTCTTCCAAACATTTTTTTACTATCTCAGTTTTCCCATCAGATTGAGGATGATAAGATGAATTATGAGCTAACTGAGTACCAAGACAAGAAAATAATTTTGTCCAAAAATTTCCAGTGAAAATGGGATCTCTGTCACTTACAATAACCTTTGGGTTTCCATGTAGCTTTTGAATTCTTTCCATAAATGTAGTAGAAACTGTATTGGCTTTAAATGGATGTGATAATGCACAAAAGTGTGCATAATTGGTAAGTCTGTCAACTACCACCATGATGACACTCTTTCCCTCAGACTTGGGTAAACTTGTGATTGTAGGTTTTAACCTCGTACAGAAATTACCTGCATACGAATTCTAAATCACGGGAAAAATAAAAATGCGAGAGCATAACACATAAAACACGTATACACAAAGATTTCCCACTGGATCCCAAAACTGGGACTACCAGCTTGATTTTTCATTATATTCCTTTTAATGTTACAATACATATTTATACATGCCGAAGCATCCAATAGCATGGACCGAAAACCATCGCGTCCAAAACCATGGACCGAAAACCATCGCATCCAAAAATCATGTGCGAAAATCATGCACAAAACCAT
>APFE030919929.1:3492-15082 GCA_000404065.3 Pinus taeda | reverse complement strand
AGTTGCAATACGTACCTTTTGTGTGTTTTTCACATTATTGAGATCGAAAAATTGCTCCATCTGTAATATCCATGTTGCGGGATCCTTGCCATCAATCTTCCTCAAATCGATTTTTTGAATATGGTGTGTCTTCGATCCAACATTAGGGTCTATGGAATCTTGATTAACATTTCTTTTGTTCTCATCATGAGTTTCCTTTACTACCCTTTCACCATTAGTGACCATTTCTTGTAGCAACTTATTCATATTTATCTTCAATTCTTCCATGTGTGTCTTCAAATCTATCTTCAAATCGTCCATCTTAGCTTCTACTCCTTTCTTTAAAACATCCATCTTAGCTTCTACATCTTTCTTTAAAACATCCATCTTAGATTCTGTTCCTTTTTTTGCAAGTGACAGTTGTTGCACTTGGTCTCGTAATTTTGATATGTCATGTTGCATTTCTTCCTCTTGTTCATAAGTCGTGCTAGAGATTTCAGGTTGCTTACTAGGTGTTTTCATTTCCTTTCCTCGGGGTATCAATTACCGATAATAATGCTTTACTATGCCCTTTGAAATCATTCAAACTAATTTTTCAAACCAAGCTTATGCCAAAAAAAAAAAAAAAAAAAAAAAAAAAAAACTACAGACATTTTTTCACTTTGTAGGAGCTTGATATTGAATATGATGTATCTCTGTAATTTCGGACCATCACGCTCTGAAATTGCGATCTATAGTAGCTCCCTGCGTCCTCTTTCCAATTCCACAAGTCTGATCCAAATTGGATTCTCCAATAAAGAGTTATGTGAAATTTCCCACAGTGACCTGATTATAGACTAGTTCAGTAGAGCGAACTTGTACGATGTTCCATGAGTCACTGTTTCAACCTTTGGCTCTGAAAAATATATACAAGAAACTACAATGTGTCCTCTTTCTATACCTTCTTATGAAATTTCAATCTGATTCTCAGAGAGAAAGTTATGACGATTTTCCCCAGGTCATCTGTTTGGAATGAAATTCAGGAGTCTGCAAAAATACCAACTTCCTCAGATCATATCTCTGCAAATATAGTTTGCAAAGTTCTGAAATTCGGACCCAAAGTTTCACGCAATTTCTTCTCACATGGGTTTCTTTTTTAGCTTTTGAAACGTTGCAAAAAAACAGTTATAGTGAAAATGCCACGATGACCTATTTGGAGCAGTGAAACCCTAGAATCTAAAGCTCTGATACCAAATGTTATGAAACGAGCTCAAGAAATAGATAGAAAAGATAGATCAACGCCTTAGAATTCAGCCTCTTCGAGGGAGCAACCTCCTTTACATTACATAAAGGAAAAATTCTTCAATGATTCAAATGACAAAACCTCCTTTATATATATATAGGAGTCTAAGGAGTCACAATATAACCTAGCCGACCTAACAATAATAATATAAAGCCACAAAAATAAAAACAGAGGGATTCTATGGGGCATAGTAATAAAAATATGGGGACAATAGGGGCACAAAAATATTAATAAGGGATACAACTACAATAGTAATCGGGTAATCACTAGTATTATAGGGACCTATCAGCAGCTTTCCTACTTTAGCTTTAATAGATGCTGCTTTCCTAGGATTGACCAGCCAAAGCTTCTGACAAATCAGCTTAACATTTTCATACGTCTTGATCTCATGCTGAACGATGGATGGATCAATATCAGACATTTCTTCATAAGACCAGGCGAATACATCCCGAAACTCTTTAAAGAGGTCGGTGTAAATTTGAACCTCTTCAGGGGAACACTCGGCTCCTAGGAACACATTTTCTATCACATTATGGTTCCTAGATATGTTTATCGGTATGGTTTTTGAAATGACCACCATATTACCAAATTGTACAAACATCGCTAGTAAGCAGATTGGAGAACCTGGATTCAACTTCCTGCAATGGGGGAAGAAAATATGAGCGATGATGTAAATCTTCCCATGGTCGATTTACACCCATCATTGCTTCTAATATTGCTTCCTCAAATGGTAAAACCATATCCAAGTAATCCATATCAAAAGTAGAGTCAAGGGTCCAAGATGGGGCCACATCACCATCTAACTCTTCCTCTGAAAAAAGGAGTAGGATGGTCATCTACAGAGTTAACGATAGACTGATATCTAAGCTCTACTGCAGACATAGGAAATGCCATTCCACCAACTTGTCCTTCATCTAATGTGGTTGTAGGTGAAGGCAAGGTCTAAGGGTCTGAAAAATAATGAGTCTGCAAGAACTCTTCCCGTGAAGACTCTTTGGAGGACGAAATGGCATTGATTCTAGCTATAGAAGTGGGAAGATCAGATCTACCCATCAATGAAGAATACATCCCAACTCCTAGATTCTGGATAAGTTGACGGGGGTTATCTACCAATGAACATTAGAATCCGAAGTTCCACAAGGGTCAACTAGAGAATAATCCAATTGATCAACTTTAACAATTCTCCCCTCATGAGGGAAACAGAGGATGCAGAATAAAGATGAAACTATGGCATCCATTTCATAAATCCAATTCCTCCCTAAGAGGAGATTGTAGTCCAAGTTGGCATCAACAATTTCTACTTCGATATTAATGACCTTTCCTCCAGCACATATAGGAAAATCCAGGATAATCATGTGTGGCCTATGAGAATGTCCGTCAAAAGCTGTTAAGAGAGTGGGTGAAGGAACAGCCGAAGGCAATCCAATGGCCTTCCAATATGACATGGACATTACACATGTGGAATCTCCCTCATTTATAACTATTTGAAAAATATTAGTTTTCCTGTAAGTAGACTTTATTTGAAAATCCATATGATGAGGAAGTCGTTTTTTGACATTGAGCATATCAAAAGTGAGCATTAAAGAATTTTTTGGATCTACCACCCCAATCGCTGAAAGAAACGAACTTCGTTGAGCTGGACATGACTGGAGTACCTCTAAAGTAGACATAGTGCAAGGACTTTGAGCCAGATCTTCTACAATAAAGTAGTTATGGGCTGCCCTAGCATTAGGGTTGATAGTAGCGCCCTTGGCGGAACCTTTTGGTATCCAAGGTATAGACTTGACAGAAGGTCGCTCAATATGAAGTGGGTCCAAAGTTCTGGGAACATATTTATCCTTAGATGTTTCTAATTCACCATAATCCCATGACTGTGTAGCCACATTGACATTAGAACTCATCATGAAAACATTTGAGAAATTGTCCCCCTCCTCGTTTTGGTTCATGCTAGCAAGTAGCTGCTGCGCTTGGGGGAAAGGGTTAGTTAATATAGCTTGGGATCTAGAAGACCCTTGCTGCACTAACAAGCGCTGAGCATCTTGAATTTTCAGGCAGAGATGAGTCAAATGATCTCCACTACACAACTTGCATGGGAATTTAACTTTCTTCTTAGACTCTTTTCTACCCTCATCGGCACCATGTCGGGCTTTCTTGCATTACCCTTCCCTTCCTGACTCTTCTTTTTTACCTCATCCCTTCTTCTTCCCATCGGATTGTTGATTTCCTTTGGGGTTGGAGGCTTGAACGATGTTTACGGAAGAAGTTGGGAAAGCGAAGGAGTAGACAGTGCAGCCTGATTGGAAGAAGCAGTTTGTAGAGACAATTGTGGCAATTGGTTCAAAAGGTTCACCGCATTTGCATCAATCGATCCAACAACACCATCAACATGAGGGCTTGGCTTCATTTTGGCTATATCAACCGTGGATTTAGGAGCATCAGGCAAGATTTTCTTAAGAGTCCCAGACTAAGAATATATTAGTTCTAATTGCTGGGAGCAAAAGATAGCCGGCTCTTCCGAATAAACACTAGACATAGAAACATCCTCAGGTTGTAATGATTTTAAAAACAATTCGAGACGGAATTCGGGTCGAATTTTGGCTTTGATAAGCCTCTTTCTCTGTCTCCATTCTTGGATATGATCCGAAATGTGAGTAGCCATGTCGTGATGAAAATTGGCCCGAAGTTCAGTTCTGGCTTCGTAACGGACAAGCAACTGAAAATGGTTTAAGAAAATGTTAGCCAAATCAACGAAAGACGTAAAGGTGCCCCCTGGCAACTCTATATACCACTTAGCTGCATTCCTAGTTAAGGTGCGCTAAAATAATCTCAACCTGATCAAATCATCAATCAGGGAGTTAGATGAGCACCATAAATGGAACACGGTTACATGGTCACCTGGATCTTCACCACTCTTCCCTTCGAATTTTGGAATATCTGATGGAAGTTTGGTTGGTACTAGAGGCCAAGCTAGATTGTATCTAATTAGATCATTTGTCAACTTATCAAGTCTGACAGATTCAACGTGGCCAGAAAAGGAAGTCGTGGAGGACCTTGGGGATTCCACCTAGATTGGGCGGGGTTCCCAAAAGTCTGAAAAGAATGACGTGGATTTTTAAAGGCACCAGGTTGTCCAAAGTAACTGGTAGAACCTACTGAACCAAAAGGTGACCCTTGTGGTCAAGCAAAACTCAGAGTTTGAACAACTCTAGCCGGAAAACCTTTGTAACCGGCAAAGTTTCCCCCTAAAGAATTATTGTAAGGAGCTGACATCCCCTGGTAAGGGTTCCAAGCATTAGCTAAGGGTGGAAAACTTTGAAATGAATTGATTGAGCAATATGGCACATTCCCTTGTTGGCTGAAAAAATGAATCCCAGTTCCTATCCCACTAACTGCAGGGTTTGTCCAACTCTGAAAAGGATTACTACCTTGACCTGTGAAAGGAAAAGGCATAGACCCTACTGTTGGATTGGAATGTGGTATATGACCACTTTCAAATGGGAAACCCTGAAAATAAGCCGATCCACTCATCATGGACATGGAGGTGGTTAATGGTACATTTAATGGAACTGAAGGAATACCTTGAGATACATGTGTGTGGACCTGGGCTTGAAGACCTGTGAGTCGGAGTTCCAACGTATAACAGTATGTCATAATGATAAGAAGGGAGAGGAGAATTCGGAGCTACAATTGACTTTGAAATCTCTTCTACCTCAATACTATCTTCCAACTAGAAGAGCACTCAAGAAAGAACTGGTGTGTTCCTCTCTAGATTTGTAGTAGTACCAGGTCTATCTTGTGAACTAACGCCCCCAAGCGAAGGATCAATCTTTGATGCGCCTGCTGCCACTGGTTGAAAAACACTGGCAGAATGACTCCTACACCTTCTAGGAGAAGGCTCTAGACTCGCAGGTGAAAGCCCATGAAGTCTACAGGACTGCCAAGGTGGTCGGTCAGGCACTTTGAATTATTTTTATAAGATCTACTTAAAGACTCAAAAAAATTGCAAGCTAGGCTGAATAGGAGCACATAACACATTAAAAATGTCCCTAAAGAGATCAGAAATCAAACAACTTCCAAATATTTCCGTTCCCAGTGATTAGGACCAGACACCAAAATACAAGAAAGTTAAATAATAAGGGCCTTCCAAAAATAGACTAGGGTAATTATGCCCCAGGTCTACTAGTGAAGGTATTAGAGGTAGTTATGCTGACCTCCAGACAACAGCCTTTGCTGGTGCAAGCCCCCTAGCTTCACAAGGGTGCCCTCCAGAAGTATCATTGAACGTGATGCAACGTCAACCTCAAGTGCCACAGGATTCCCCTCTGCAGCTGCTTGTGTAGATCCCTAGGATAGGCAACTAAAGATACCAACTCGTATCAGAAGTTGGGTGGAACAGTCGTGACGTAAGATCTGATAATAAGAGAGGGGGTATCTCTCATCCTTATCTTCATAAACCCTCATGCTTAACTCCCAGTCACGGAGCTTTCCTGGTCTCCCTAACGCTATTAGATTTTACTCTTTATTTAGACTTCTATGTTTTACAATTTAGAGTGGCCTTGATAGTTTACTCTCCTCTTGCCTAATCCAAGGCCCTAAATAAACCTAAAACTTATTGGTGTATACCGATTGATAATACAAAAAGTTCTAATTTATTTTATTAAGCATTTGATTTTAAGTGGCTATTCTTTTAAGTCAAAGGGACAATATGGAAATGAAACGGATGGTATTTGTATGACGCAAAAGAAATTAATGAAAAACTAACTTATATGAAATGCACTTGTTTGTTCTTCGATGAAAAGCAACTTCTTCTTGGGTTCTAAGAAACTTCTATTATGCAAAAACTTTTTTCCTTTTCTTTTCTTATAGCATACTTCACACTCACAAAAACTAAAAAGACTATTGATGCTTTAATAATGAAAAACTACCCTAATGCAAGGTGCATATGATAAAACAAAATTCTACATTACTCTAAAAAGACATGAAAGCAATTGTTTAAATTTTTTTAATAAGCCAACTTAAATGTTTGAAGAGAATGCAAGTTTCAAATACAAATTTTCCTCCAAATAAGTAAGGCAAATTTCGAAAAATCACAATTCACTTTCACAAAACCAAATAAATCAAAATCAAATTCGGCAAAAGAAAGCAAAAACAATTTTTTTTAAGAACTTTTCTTTTCAAGAAGCAATGAAAACAACTTTTCAAAAGCACTCAAAATGCCACCAAAGACTCAAAGACTAAAAGCAAAGCACAAGAAAACTTTGTAAGTTACCAATTCAACACGAATGAAAACTTGAACAAAAAAGGTGTTTCAACTTGCATTAAACAATCCAAAAGAAACAAAAAGAGCTTTGAGAAATTGACTAAGAAATTAGGAAAGACACACCTTCAAATTCATCAACAAGAAACTTTTGAAAAGTAACAAAAAGTGTATGGCCACAAAAATGATGGGAAGCAAAGGAAGCAGACCAATAATGAAGTTTGACACAAAGATTGCAAACAATCTTTTGTTCTGGAAGACCAAAACAATCAAGAACCTCCATAAGAAGCCTTGTGTGTTCAAACACAAATCATAAAACTCACTCTAACTCAAACCGAGGCCAAAACTTTTCAAAGTAGGAGAGAATTCGTAACAATAAGCTCACTGAATAATTAAATTCTAAAGATAGAAACTGACCACTCAGAAACCACATAGACCAAGAAACAAATATTTATGGGTAGAAAGATTTGAAAAAAGCGTGCAAAAAATTGTATACATGACTATCCCTACACATGTGCGTGTACACGTGCTTCTACCTAAAGAAACTCGCTTATACGCGGTTTTAGTTCATAGAAACAAGTGTGTGTACACTTCTGTAAATAGACAAAGATGTGTATATGATGTGTATATGAAGTTTTACAAGAAAAATAAAAAATGAAGCCTGATGAAAAAGATCAGAATTGAAGCCTGAGTTCCTACAGGAGCAGGCAATACTGTCACAATAAGCAAACCAAGAACTGAGCCCTGATTGACACTGAACAACCCAAACTAGGAATAACAAGATTGTTATCCCCAGCAGAGTCACCAATTCTATTAAGGGAATAAGTTCGCTAGGGCTTTGGGTCAGAACCCTAACAGATCAGGAGTAATCTACAACAAGAAACACGCATAGAACTTAGGCAACATGCTTAAACAAACTAACTACGTGAGGCTGAACATACCGGATGTCCTTCATTTGGGTAGTTCCAGCCAGGGTTCAAACCCTCTGCAACTCTTGATGATCTTCGAATCTGCACATCAACCATTTCGAATACACATAGCAGCATATAGATAAAGCATTTTAGTGAAATCAACTTTATATCATATAAGTAAATGGTCAATTATACATCAAAATAGTCATTCATACATAAACCATAAAAATAACATCTGATGCATAAACAAAGTCGATCTCATGAACAAGGCAATGTTTCTTTTCATTGTAGAAAACTATAATAAACATGGAAAGATTTCACGTGAGCCTTCCTCTTCCAGCTCCAAGCGGAACCATCCTCCAGGTCTGTCCAGTCCCAGTCTTCAACAACCTCCTTCCATAACCAATACCATGATATCTCAAGCAAGTGGGAGAATATCAACACTCAAGGAATCAAGGGTTTCCTGAACTTGGGGAAGTGCTTGAAGCACAGGGATACTTCAGACTTGATCAGGGGATAATCTCAGTATAGTAATTCTATCATTTCTCACCTCCTTAAGGCCTTCCCATTGAGTCTTTTTATACTTCTCCGAAATTAGTTTTTTAGTTAGAAAACAGTTGGGAACAGTTGGGCCACGGGCACTAGGAGGTAATCAACAAGTAAAACCTGTGATATCCGCCCATAATTAAGGAAATTTAATTTTTTAAAGTGTTTTAACACATATACGCGGGTTGGGTATAGACTAACCCATGTGTACATGCTTTTATCACAGGTAAAATTAGCATATAGGAAGTAAAACATTGTTTTTTAAAATATTTGGACCAAGTCTGGAAGGAGGGGTTGCCCTAGGCCATAAACCAAGCATGAAAAATGCCAAGGGTGACATTTGGAGCTATAACACCTGTGGTATCCTATGTATTGTAAATGATGAAGTAAGATGATGACGAAAGTTAGAGTGTGGCTCTACACATTTTGTTGGTTTTTCTAGTTAAGGATTTCTACGGTAAATCTTTGAGTATTATGTGTGACTATCATTGTTTATTTTAATTTTCATTAAGAATTTATGTGTGCATTGCTTTAATAAAAAGGGTTAAAAATTATGTTTGGTGTTATAACAATTATTGGATGGAAGGGGATGCCCTATTGTTAGGGGTTTACTTATCTTTGGTCTATTGTAAACATGGTTGCAATGGGAGCTCTGTATTGGTGGAGTATTGTGCTGGAAAAAAATGACAGGAAATTCAAAAACAAAGATTGAGAAATTCAATGTGAAAATTTTTGAGCTATGAAAGATATTTTGGTAGAAAAATATCATTTGGTCATTGTGGATCTAAATATTTCACCTACAATAATGTCAACAAAATACTAGACAAAGTTTGAGTGGAAGGAAAATAGAAAATTCTAATTGTGTCTCTCAAATTAGTATAACAATATGTTTTAGGAGAAGCTACAACCAAGAAATTATGGGAGAAGTTATGGGCGTTATATCAAGCTAAGTTATTTGTAAACAAAATTTTCTTACAAATGAATTGTACAACCTTAAGATGAATGACTAGGGCTCAATGAAAATGCATGTAAATCCCTTCAATAATATGGTAAGTGTAATATCCTCTGGTTAACATTTCCCCTCTCCTAAATAATTGAAATTATTTTAGAAGGGTTGAGAAAGGGACATAGATTACATTGCTTGAGGAAATGGATTTTCTATAAGTATCAATACTCATTGCTTGAAAGAAATTAAATGTGTTGATTGTGCATTGAAGCTAACTAAAAAAGAAAATACTGGTCCAAGTGTGGCATCTCAGCTCAAACAACAAGCAAAGAAGACGACACTAATTTAGGAGAAGCATGTGTTGCGCTATCAGGTAGGGAATTGTTGTGCGAGTTGTGGGGAAAATGAAGGCAGTTAATATATTTGGAAGGAGGGGTGTCATACATTAATTCATTGGTGGAAAACATAAATGCTTCCTCTTGGTCTCATGAACGCACAAGTAGGGAGGTATTAGCAGCAAATTCTATGTTCATATATACTTTGTGGGAAAACACAGAGTTGGGAAAGAGTTCAAGTGTTATCTAGCACTGAATGAAATCTTAGAAAAGGAGCACAACTGAAGAATCTTCAGAGTGAAGCTTGTTTTGTAAATGGTTTAGAGATAATGCCTTTCCTGTAAGGCTGGAAAACCCACGAGATGCTTGTGGTTGATGAAATTTTTAGTTTGGGAAGAATCACTCAGGTTCTTGTGACAGTTGTTGAACCAACCAAAGTTACCTCGGGTCAAAAGCTCTGGTGCGTGACTCATTGTTGAACCACCTTGATTAGCTTAAGTATTGCAACAACAATGCTGCAAGTCCCAAGGCTACAAACTTTCATTATCAGCCCGGGGTTAGTACAAACTTAAGAGGTACTGACACTATATGTGAAACATACAATGTGTCCTTCCTTTTTTATCATGATGTAATGGATTGCATGTAATGAAAACAAATCCTAAACTAATTGCAGAAAATGAAATGCTTGAAATGGAAACCTTAACCTATTGAAAGAAAGAAAATACAAGGAAAGAAACATATTCTAATTGCATAAAGTAAAAATTACAAAATAAATTTCAAACATTACATTTCAAAAATTTTAGATCCATTAACAGAGTTCATTGGATGTGGCAATCAAGAAAATCATCATTATATTAGCCAATTCATAAATTTGTCCATTAACCCAAATCACTGAAATATTTTCAATGGGTAAAGATGCAAGTCCTAAGTGGTATGTAGTCTTCCATAATAATTTATTTAGAGCCTAGGGGTATTGATTCAACCCTAAGGGATTATAACCAATCTTCTTGAGCGAATCTTAGAAAGTATATACACATTGGAAGGATCCTATAAGGTTTCATGTAGTTTACTACAGGAAACAACATATTTGCTATAGGGAGTTATAATTCACTGAATGACCAACCAAATCAAATACAAATTTGATGGTAGGAATTTTTTTATTGAATAGGGTGTCTTATGTCTCCATTTTAAGTAGAATCATTCAAAAATACCTTTGTTAACCCATGCTAAAAAATGGAAGAAAATTACTAGTCTAAAATCTAGAAATTCGAGAACTAGTGAGCTAGTAAATCTACCAAATGCCTAACCTAGTGTTATAGACATATTTGGGCACTGCAACCTCAATCTCATATGTCTATAAACCAAGGGATTCTAAGCCCATAAAAGTGTTGTTACACACCCTAAAGGAACAAGGTCAGTTGATTACATCATCTCCCAGAAGTTCTCCCTAAAAAACTACTCAGAACTGGTCAAAACTGGACCATACAGACTGCTCAGTGCTAAGGGTGTGATGCATCTCACCTACTACATGTAGAAAGTGTGATGCATACTGAAAAGCCCTTCTGTAGGGTGCGATGAGCAAGAGCAAACAAATGGCAGAGGTAGTTGGCTTGGTGGAAACCCAAAGAATCTTCTAGAAACTACTCATTTGACACTTGCCTCTCTGAATTCGCCCAGGGATGAGTAAGAGATCATGAAATCTCCAAGTGGAACCAAGAACTATTAGAGAAATGACACTAATCAAAAGCCCCAGAAGCTGACTCACCCACCTGCAAATATCTATATATGGATCCCTCATCCTAGAGATCCAGAGGCTGGAATTTTGTATCTTGTAAGGAAGTGTTGTTGTTTTCTTTGTGGAAAATCATAGTGTTGGGGGATCTAGCTTTTCATGAGGTGAAGAGGGCTTTCATGCTAGGAGGATGGCATTGGGTCAGATCAATGGGTTGTAATCCTCTCTTCTACTACTTCTATCAATAAAGCTATTTGAGTTTTCCTCCATATTCTTGTATATCTCTGAATCTTGTATTGATATATGCATTTGTATGGTTAATATATATCTGATCCTATCTTGTTTATGGTTATAGAACTCTATGATTTAATGGTATTATGCTTCTTTGACTCTACATGTGTTCTTTGAAGTGGGACAAGTAAGGAAAGAGTGGAAAAGCTCTGTCAAATGGGAGAGGAAACAAGCAAGGAGCCAAGTGAAAGACTAAGGTTCGTACTCTCTACTTCTCTCTCATCTATTTCTCATAAAGGAAAACACAAATGACTTCAGTTTGTTTGTTTCTAAGATAGCTAGCCGTCTTAGGGAACTAGCAGCTCTGAATG
>APFE030919927.1:3778-19411 GCA_000404065.3 Pinus taeda | reverse complement strand
TCCTAAAACAATTAAAATTCTAATTCTACTAGATCTTCTAGACTTCTAAATCAAATAGGACTCAAATTCTATAACAGCCTTGATCTTCAATCATTTTCGTTCTCTGAAATCTGGAGTTTGGCTGAGATAGCTGTGATGAACTTTTAATGCTCCATGTTTGTCTTTAATGACACATCTTTTCTGTTATCCTGAAACATAGGCCCCTGTTTGTCGGTCCTTGATGTGCTGTTCCATTTTGGTCGTCCAACACTAGAAAGCAGATAACTGAGATCTAGTTGTTGATTCTTCATGAGGGATATGCACCTTGGTCTTAGCAAATCTGTTCTTCCAATAATATCCTCTGACTTCGCATAACCCAGCTGTGCAAGAATACTTCTAACCTCTTCTGCAACATACAAGAAAAAGTTAATCAAATTTCCAGGTATACCAGGAAACCATGCCCGCAATTCCTCTCTCTGGCTTCATAGTTCTTACAATCCATGCATTTGCAATCTTTTGAGCATAAAATATTTGCTTGGAAACATTCGCAATACTCTTTTCAAACATCCAGACTTCTAAAAGACTTTGGTAACCGATACAATGATGTATCTTGGAGCCTGTCAAGAACACTTTTACAGTTGATATCGCTGAGCAGGTTTTCTTTACAAGTATCCTTCAAATCACTGATGCCATATTTATCTGTTGCTCGAAGCAGAGCCAAAAACAGTATCTAAACTATCTAATCTCAAATCCTTTTGAAAATCAGCAGCCATAGAAACCTTGGCAGGATCAACCTTCTGAGATGCCTTAATGACAGAAATGACTCTGTCTGTGACTTGAGACCTGTCCAAAAAGGTTCCCTTCGCTTCTTCACACATATACCGACTGTTACAGCCATGCTCTATATCTGGAAGTGATCCGCTGTTCAAATCGAAAGCCTTTGATCCAGGATGTTTAACACAACCACATATTGCACTGACTTTCACATTCTCGAAGATGCCAAAACATATTTATTTCCTCACAATCCTAAAAATAAAAAAAAAACATTCTCGAAGGTGAGAAAACATTTCTCTTTAGTACGGCTCCACGGGCTTGCGGAAACTTGCGCCTGCATACACTGTTGTCGACCCCAGTTCCTCCTCAATTCGTAAAAGCTGATTATACTTAGCAAGTCGCTTAGACCTACAAGGAGCACCTGTCTTGATTTGGCCCGTGGCCAGGCCCACTGCCAAATCTTCAATAAAGGTGTCTTCTGTTTCACCACTGCGATGGCTTGTCATCACTCCCCATCCAGCACGTTTAGACATTTTTACTGCTCCAATACTTTCCGTAACAGAACCAATTTGGTTCACCTTCAGTAAAAGAGCATTGCAAGATTTTTCATTGATTGCCTTTCCAACACGCTTTGGATTTGTCACCAATAGATCATCCCCCATAATTTGCACCTTCTCCCCAATTGTGGCCGTAAATTGTGCATAGTGAGCCCAATCATCTTGATCAAATGGGTCTTCTATAGATACGATTGGATAATCCTCAATAAACGATTCATAGAGCTTGATCAGCTCAGATCCTGATATCTTCTGGCTTCAAGTTGCTTGAAGGCATAGCATCTAAAACTCCAACAACTTGTGACTCAAAACCCATGTCAATCATGCGATCTGCTTCATCCAGAACAACATAGTTACATTGATTCAGGACAGCATATATTCTTTCAAGACAATCAAGCAGACGACCAGGTGTTTCTATTACAATTTCACACCCCTGGTGCAATTTGAATCCATTTGACCTGGCAATACTAATTTTTTCCATATCTTGAGAAATCTAAGCCCAAAAGCACAATCTTGATAGAGACGAAACAAGGGACTTTCATCCACAGGAACCTGTAAAGGGACTACCACCAGAAGATGAAACAAGAGTCTGATGAAACAGGTATCATGATGATCCATAATGATAGAAGAATACGACTTTTCAGAACCATTAAAGACCATTTTATGAACTGCATGAAAAGAACTCTGAAGCTGTAAACTCTTTCATAACCATTCATACCATTCCAGCTTCTTGAAGAGTTAGACAAATACAAACCAAAGCCAATATATTCTGCAAGGGGCATTTTCCTATCCATCTGAATGCAATGACTATAGGCTTTTATCTGACAGTCATCCTTGGAATGAGACCGTTCACTCTCAAACTGGAAACCTTTCTTCTATTATACACCTGTGTGCTTTCCTTCTTATAATTGGCACCTTTTTCAAAAGCCACTGGATTAGTGGTGTTAATGATGAACTTGGAACATCACTAATTTTTATACGGGCACTGTGTTTGGTTTTTTTTTTTGGATACTGATATTAAGACATTATCAACCTTCTCAATTCCATATTGGCAAATATGCTTATCTTTTGAGCTTGACAATCCATTCCATTTAACATGTTGAAACATGTCTACCTTTTGTTCCCTTCTCAGCAATAACTGCAACACGCGCCAATACCACGACACCTAACGATCTAAAACACAGCGGACAAAGGAAAAGTCTGACAGCTGGGTGAGATTTTCTATGTATTCAAACAAATCCCCAATTTCGTAGCGCAGCCAGTGCAAAATATGAATTATGCGCTACGAAATCACTTGAAGCATGTTGCGCTGCGAAACAGCTGAAAAAGATTTATGTGCCTTTGGCAAACAATCGAACTGATGTGAACAATTTAGAACTTTTTCTTGAGTGATAATAGAGAGATTGCTTAGGAGGGTGAAAAGGGCATGGGAAACATGAATTCTATTCAACAGAAGAAGAACACTGAATATGAAATTTTCTCACAGGAAGAGCAATAAAATTGAATTCTACCTTATCTAACTCAGAAAATTTCACTGGAAATGAATATGAAATGAACTATGAAACATATAAAGATACATATGAAACATAAGAGACACATTTGCTACACTCACAACCACATGAATCTCATGAAACAGAGCCACTGCCTTTCATTAATTGTAAAAATATACAATGCAGAAACAAAGTTTCTTTCCCACAGTCTCCCAGAAGCTACAAGCCAACCAACCCTTTGCAAATGGTTTGCATACAATATATAGAATGTGCCATGAAGAGATATAACTCCCAAGGGTTGGGGAGTTACTTGAATCATTACAAAATGAAGGTGGAGAGCCAAACAACAGCTACAGGTGCAGCGCCACAAACATGACAAATGGCTTGGGTGGCCCTTTGCCTTCCTTTGCCACTTGGATAACTGACCATCTGGAGCGAAAATAATTATAAAACCCCCTTAGGTGCCAAAATACTGAAGTGCATATGAGTGGGCCCACTTACAGAAAGTCGGGAAGCGAAATTTCGCGAAATAGTGGCATTCTAGCCCTTTTTCCTATATGCGCCACACCCCTTTCCTGTATGCGTCGTGCTACTTTGAGGCCAGTTTTTAGGCACTTGTAGGAGTCCAAAATGTGTCCAAGTGTACTCGTTGGAAAGCCTATCCCATCTACTTTCCAACCCAAGTGGATTTTTTAAATTGGGAGGTGATTTGCCCCTCCAAATCTTCATTCTCCCAAGACTACTTCCTGTGTGTCAAAATAGGGGCAGTGAGGCCATTTTTGAGTGTTTTTTGCCCTTTTGGTGGCCAAGATCTTCTCCATATTTCTTGCTCCATGTTCCAGTAGTTGTGATTTTGCATGCTAAATCTAAAAATTCAAACCATTTCTCATTTGGAGCTCCCAATCTTACGCGTCGCGCCGGTGGCGTGGCGCGTATAGAGAAAAATCCTGTGTTTGTCCCAAAAATTTGTCGTGCGACCAAAATTTCCCCAAATTCCTTGAAATTTGGGCTAGAAGTCCTCTATGAAGTACTATGTTGTGCCAAGGAAGCTTTAGCCAAGATTCGAAGCCGATATTTCTCTTTTGCCTCTTTTGCTTCTTTTGTTTCTTTGCCCAATTTAGCCTTCAAGCTTCTTATTCAGGCCTTTGCGCTCATGTTCCGTGCCCTGTAATGACAAGCCATCCTCCTCAATATGGTCTTGTCCCTATTTTCCTTCTCCAGCATCTTCTCCAAGTGTATATTGACCCAATCTAACCAAGACTCACAGTCGTTTTTGATCTCTTGCTCCAAGGTAGTGAGCTCGATCCTCCTCTGCTGGGCACCTTGTCGATTTTCACAGATGCTTTGTAGCTCCATGATTGTCTATTGGTCCTAAAGCTATTTGTTTCTCTGCTCCAGATACTTGATGACCCATCTAGACCTCTCAAAATTGAGTATCAAGTCTTTGATCTCTATGTCCTGCTCTTGAATGGTCATCCTAAGCTTGGCATTTTCTGCCTCTGTCTCTTCATCCTGAATGAGGATGCCATCGGTCTCTTGTGCACCTGATGGTCCCTCATCATGTACGGGCTCCTTGCCCTTGTCCAAAACCTATGTAGTTGATGCCATAAGTGATGCCCCTTCCACCCCGGGTGGAGATAACACTTGCTTTGCTGCTGCAAACAAGTGCTTACTGCCTCTCTGATATGTAATGAAAACTGGCATGGTAGTGGTCTCATGATGCTCATGCTGATAAGAAGGACCACCCAACTCATGCTTGGGCTCTGAAAGTACCTGTGGTGTGCTGAAGAAGTCACGGGAGATGAATTCTTCCCAAGCAATGCCCTACAATCCCAACTAATGATCTCCCAAAATATGGATAAGAGCGAAGTGATACACATTGTGAAGCTACTACTGAGGGGTCTTATGCAACATGAAGGTGTTCATCCTCTCTATATTCCTACATATGAAAAACGAGAGGTTCATCATCCTCACCCTGGTAAAGTGAATGAGCAAGCGGATGTGATAGGCATACAGTCGAGAGAACCTCCCCTCACAGCTGAAGTATTTCATGATCAATATCATGAGCGGAGCATACTCATTCTTCAAGTATCTGAAGGGAAATACTCTTGTGAGCTCATTCAAGAATCTTTTTTTTAAGTAAGGCTCATAGTGTTGCCTTTCCACCTTCTTCTTCTTATGCCATGGCTCCCCAACATTTGGTATACCTATTGCCACTGATATAGCTTCGAGTGTCAATGTGAAAGTGACCCCGGCCAAGGTAGATTGACCTCCATGTAGATGAAACACAAATAGACAGGCCAACTCATGATGAACTCTGACATTTGTCACCCTTTGACAAAATTCGAAACATGATAGGTGCTGGAAGCATGACATGGTAAGAGAGCATGCTTCTAGCTCAGTGAGGCTAGTGGGTTCATCCCTGATATGTTTGCCACTCTTGTGGTGTCTCCTGGGAGCCTGCTCTTCTGAGGATGAGTCACTTTGTGTCTCCCTCTCATACTCGGACGAATGCTGTGATGACATGACTGCAATGTGGACTATGATTAGGCTGCCCCTTTGATGATGGTGTGAGGTTGGGTGCCTTTGTAATATCTATTACCAAGGGGAACAATGAAACATGGATTGTTAGGAAGGGAGTGATGAAATGGGGATAGGGTTTATAGGGAGAACTTTGTTATGGATATGGGAGGAGTTTGGGTATTTTGATGGGGTAGGGTTTTGGGGTTTTAATTGAGCAATAGGAGGAGGGGAAAGGGAATATGATTTTGGTAGTGTTAGGGTAGTGATAATAGGGAAAAAATGACATAGGGGAATAAGGGACAGGGGTAGGGTAGGAAAAATAACCTTGGTAGAAACAACACTGTTACACAACCCTAGAAAAATGGTTTTTCTTTGGTGTCTTCTTGTGTTTGCTTTATGGAATGTTTTTGCATTCAATCACCAGCAATAACCCACCATCTCTTTATCAAATTTGATGCACAAGTGAGTTTGAGAGCCTACCTTGCAATTATAGGGGCTTCACAAAAAATTTGAGGGAGATTTGGCACGTTCTAGGTGCTTTATCTCTGTGCGCCGCGCCCCTGTCTGTGTGCGTCGCGCTTCTGGTTATATGCACTGCGCTCCTCCTCCTGTGCGTCATGCTTTTTCCGGAAGCCCTTTGGAGGCCTTCCTGGTGTCCCAATTAGGCAAAAGATATCTCGTTAGAAATTTATTTGAGTATACTTTCCAACCCAACTAAATTTTTTCAATTTGGAGTTCATTTGCCCTGTAAAAAATCAAATCTCCCAAGACTGGTCAAAATGTGCCAAATGAGGCTGCCTCAAGGCAGAGTGCTATTGCATTCAACTTTTGAATGCCTTCCTCAACCCAACATTGAGCTCATGATAGCTCATTGGAAAGATACTTGTCTCTAGTTATCATTTGGATCATCAACCAAGTCATTTGGCCAACCAAGCTAGGAGAAAACTTGATTTTACCAAGGTCACTTCAGAGGTGCATCAATTCTCCCGAGGCGATTGTATTTTTGACATTTCTCTAAAACCATGACACCTGTGTAAAACGTGAAGGAGTTTTTTCTTCCTTGGTTTGTTATGGAAAACAACCCCTCTCAGGTTTCCCAAATTCATCTTTGATTGCTCAGAAACATCATTTGAGTGAAGCATATTCCGATGTGTGGGACAAGGGATTTGTCGAAATGAAGCGAAATGAAGGGGATAAGTGGCTTCTAAATTCTTGGGAAAATTCTTGGAAGTAGGGAGGGAGGTTAGGAAGTAGGGGAATGTGGAATCTTAATAATTGAGTGAGGGGAAGGGGTCAAAAAAGGCAAAACATAGGCCCAACCTAGAAAATTGCCAAGTTGTAGCAAGAAACTAGGGTTTGTGCGAAAATGAGGAATTTGGGGGATCTCAGTGATGGGAAGTGTTTGATAAGGTACTTCAAGGATAGGGGAAGGTGTATGAACATTAGTATACAAGTTTTGCCGAATATTTGACCATCCAAGAGAAATTGCCTTCAAAACCCTAGGAGAGGGAAATGACCTTACCTAAGCGCAATTGAAGCATGAACAAGGTGTAAAATGACCCAATGGAACTTGAAATGATAATGAAAACCCTCTGAATGATGGTAGACTCAGCTGAATGGTGACATGGAATTTCATTTGGACGACTTTGACAAGGGTAAAATCAAACCCTAGACCTAATGCCTAGTGACCAAATTTTGCTTGAAGACTCACTGAAATGACAAAATTTGACCTTGACACCTTAAAATCACTTGTGTAAGAGAATGTTTGATCACTGGAGGAAGGCTGCAAAGACTGACATTAACAGTATGAAACGACACTTTTAGGAATTAGAAGCCCTTGGTTTATGTACATATATGATTAGGGTTGCAGTGCCCAAATATGTCTATAACAGTTGCCCCCTAAAGCTTATCATGAGGATCAAAGGTTTTTCAAACTGGAAGGCGACTTGTAATAAGATACAATACAATACATTATCTTCATAATATTTTCATGATCTATCTAAGGCAAGCATTCCCATGCTCAGCTTTATAAATTCATTTTCATGTACATAAGAAAGACAATCGTCTGTATGGCAGACTGATGATTCTAATAGAGCCATCATCCTTTGATTTGGATGATCATCTGTGCAGCAATGATGTACATTTGATGTCTTTATTTTCTTGAATATATCATAGCCCAGATGGATGAAACTAGATCCGGGGTCTTCAAACTTGTTCAATCTTCACCCGAAGTACAAGTCGATCCATGTGAAAATATGTTCTGGAGTCGAACATGGAAAGACATCGCCCGATTACCAGCCAATGATGAAAGCTATTAACAGGCGTGAGAGAAATCACTGATAATGATGATGACTCTCGAGGTACAATAGTAAAATTCACGTGGTGTGAAAATGGGACTTGGCGTCGAACACCACGCAAAATATTTTGGTCGAAGGCCATTGATGTAAACCTATTACCAGAAGTGAGAAACTTGCCATTGAGGCATGCAAGCTTCAAAGTACTGAAAGGGTTGTTCCTAGATCGACTTCTTGGATAATGAGCTATTGTTGACAAGAAGTGACCTATCGTAGGAGGGCCTTAATGAATCCCACATCTACGACACGGAACAGAAAAAATGATTTTGTGGAGGTGAAAATGATTTGATGATACATGGTTCAGGGTGGTGGTCATGAAAGAATGAAGGGTGAAGGTATTGCAGTGGATGAGACACAAGCTGGGTTGGTGAATTCTCTGAGCGACTTCTCTTGAACATGTTAGTGACACTGAAATGGATTGGTAGCGTTAACCCCAAAAATGGATGGTACGGTGGACCAATGGTAATATGACCAGTGAATAGAATAACCCAACCCGACTCAATCATAGTGATGGAGTGAAAGTGTCATGTTCAAGCGCAAGTTGCTACCAATAAAGTTTCTTCAAGTTTTCTTCCCAATTTTTCCCCAGTCATTGTTGACCAGTACCTCTTTATTTTTTTCAAGCTTGAGGAGGATAACATATGCTTGTTCTATAATTTTCCCTTCGAGAAAACCCGTCACTATGTTTTAATGAGCCTAGCGACAATGAAACTCATTCTTGTCTGCATGGACAAGTTTGTCGCTATTGGTTTTAATGAGTTTAACGACAAAGATAACTCAATCCTTTTTCAATTTTAGAGAGTCTGAAAAGGGACAGAAAGGAAACTCCTACAATCCTTTTTCATCATATAATCCCTTAAGATCGAAAAAGTATAAAATAATACGAAAGGGATGAATTTTCGATAGTTTTAACAGGCCGAACAAGACAAGTGCTCGATCTTTTTGTATAATGATCCCTCAGGTCCAAAAATATTAAAATCTAGAGGAGGGATAACACTTTCGATAGCTTTAACGAGTTGGAGAGGCCAATTGCTCGACAATCTTTTCATATTTTACGAGTCAGATGAAAAGAGCTTAAAGGAGACTCGTTTTTTGATGAATGAGTGATATTTTCGGGTAGTAGCTAGTTCCAGGTAAGATTTGGAATTTTCCAATTATGGCAGTGTTAAGAGGATGGTGAACAGAATCACTCATCGTAGATGTTCCTCAAAAGGGTAAAAAATCAAATGGAGGTGTACGATTGGCTAAAACAGAGTGGAGGTGATGGTAAGAACATGACCAAGGCTCAAAGCTAATGATAATGCATTCACAATGGTTATTTACTATAGGTTGGTTCATTTTTTAACGAGCTTAAACTCTGGTGGAACATATGCTCATTGCTTAGGTTTAATTTTTAACGATCTTGAAATTTACGTAAAACTGCTCGTGCCAGCCATATAATAAGGATGTCTCATCGATAGGTTCAATTTTTAGGGAGCTTGCACCATTTGAATCTTTTCTATGAATCCTTTATTTATGTAAGCTAGGAACGACCAATCCTACGAGTTTAAAGGGTTAAGAATCTACAAACTAAAAAAATAAATAGTCGCTTTTCACTTTCGTGTGAAAAGGTTTGCATGCCCCCAGGCATAGTGAAGTAGATTTTCCAGGTTACCCTTCAATTTGAAGACAAAACATTTGCTCTATCAAGAAATCATACCTTCTAATGGAGGTATCTTATTCTATTCTAATCCCACTTTCCTAAATGGACAGGTGTGTCAGACTAGTCATATGTCCTCAATGGAAACCTACTCTATACTCGAAGTTTATCTACCGAAGCAGACCAGGGTGCATGCCCCCTGGGGTTCAGTCACAACCACCGAATTACTCGCGCTCATCAAGTGGACAGATTGGAGATTGATGAGACATTCCTTGTGTGAAAAGACCAGTTAAGGATGGCATTTGACTATTAGCCATGTGTGAGTCGGGGAATGAAAGCTGGTCTACGAGCTGGACCACTCTACCTTCATGCGGAAAACACATTACTCGAAAGAGTGAGGAGACAATGGCTCCCATGCTATAAATGTAGTCACGCCCAAGGAGTAGATTGTAATTTAAAGGTCCTTGGACTACCATTATGTTCAGATAAATGGTTTTCCCTCTCAAATTTATAGGAAAATTTGGAAGTATCCCTAACAGTCGTCTGGTTCCTTTATCAAATCCTGTTAGATTTCTCATCTTAGGCAGAAGAAATGGCGAACCAATCGCTTTCCAAGCAGTTGAGGAAAGGATACTCACATAAGCCCCTTCATCTATGATAGTACCAACCTTGACCATTTTGTAAGCTTGTACAATGATTCAGAATGGTACATTAGACAGTACACAAGGTCTGCCTAATAGATTCTAGTTGAAGGAAACGACTAGGTTGCTTGGAGGTGGGACCAAATAAACGGCTGGATACGACTCTGAAAAACTTCCTTCCTACGGTAAAGTAATGGGTAGATTGCCCCCATGTTCATCAGAATCTATGTTTATGAAAAGAATTTGAATGGTGTCATTCCCATTCTCTTTGGTGACTGTATCATCTGAAGATGGACCTTCCGAAGACAAGACTAGGTCGACTGTCATCTCGACCTGATGACTTTGTTCAGGTTTAGAATTAGAGGGTTTATATTATGATAGATGCTTTGATTGACCACAAAGGTGTGTCAGTTGTGTTTTCAACTAGTGATGGATTCGGCAAGAGTTTCTTGTACCCAGGAGGAAGCTGTAGCAGTGAAGCAGGATGGTTATCCAAGACTCTTTTAGCTTCGTCGAGGAAGGGACAATGGTGGAGGGCATGATCGCCTTCACACAGTCTACAAGGAAATTTATATTTTCCTTTCTGTCTAGAGACTTCATTTTCACTAGTTGACGGTGTACTCTCAACATGATCGTTAGAGGTTGACGACACTAGATTGTGCAAACAAGGAGACCAGTCCCTTAAGATCCGAGGGATGCAAGGACAATCTCAATGATAGTGGTCTCCTTTGCAATGACACATGGAGATTTAGGTTTGGAAAATGCAGAGTGTGGATTTTCACTATATGATGCATGGTTGCCCCTTTTTTCCTTTGGCTCCTTCTTCTTCTTCTCCTTCTCCTTCCCTTTCTTCTTCTTCTCAGTTACTTGGTTTTTAGCTTTACCAGCTTCACCAAGCAAAGAGGAAGGTGGGGAGGGAGAAAAAAACGAAGCAAAATGTTGAGGGGTAACTCTAGTATCATCTATTTTCTAACTTGATTGCTCAGGAACCAAAGTGCTTTGAACGACAGAGGTCGAGAAGAGCCATACTGGCAAGCCAATTATCAGTCCTGGACGGGACAATGTAGCCATATGAGATGCACCAACATCTCCCCAAGAGGAGAAAGGACTAGGATTTCCCCCAAGGGGAAATCCTTGGTTGGTGGACTCCATTTTCTCAACCTAAGACCCACGAGGGAACAATGACGTTATTCTGATTAAAATAAATTTTATGACGCTTTGACACAACTTGATTTTTCAATTTTTAAGAGTCAAGAAAAAGCTAAAGATGACTCTAGTCACCTTCGATTTTTAATGAGCCTAAAGTGACAAGTGCTCAGATGGACCTTTTCCTTTAAGGAGTCTGAAAAGGAATGAAAGAGACTACTCTAGAAATCTAGACAAAGGAATTACCAAAATAATTGCAAAACTGTAGAATAAGTTTTACGGTACAGCAGTCAATCTTCTCAAATGCTATATTTAGTGCATTGCGATCGATAGGGTGTCAGACACGACTTCCTAAGGATAAAGGATATAGCCTATTATGGTCTCCCAATAGATACTCGACGGTACGTGGGATCATAAGTCCGTACTTGCACTTGTCGTCTCAAAGAGGAGGAATCACCCAACCTACGATGAAAGCGATAATTACTAGGCTTTACGACGTCAGAATACATCTCTAGCCTAGACTTCTAAATGTTGTGCGTTAGGTTCCAAAGCATTTCTTAAGAAGTTTTCCTTTAAGGTTCACCACATGATGTATATATAAAATTCCTAAAATGCAATCTAAGATGATAAATAGTGTTTTATTCTTCTTTTTGCAATGAAAATCCTAGCTACTAAGGAAAGAGAAGCGAGATTATTTCAACATAGAGTAGAGAGCACACACTAGATGCATTGTCCTAAATCAAAATCAACAAGCAGTCTAAATGCAAATGCACATGCAAGCATTTGTTCTCTGCTTTCTTAATGTGTGAATGACAAAAATAATGCTAAGTAGAAATTTGATTTATCTTTTCAAAGCGACAATACTAACAATTTTCTCTTCAAAAGATGAAAGGAAGACAATGACGACACTTTGTGATTTTGAATTAAAAACTACTTTCGACACTTGAAAAACTATCAATTCAAATCAAATACAAGAGTAACAGTGTAATCGACCATCAAGAAGAGTAGGATTATTTTCTTTGACTGAAAACGACACTTGCGACACTTCCAAATCAAAAGACGACAGTTCGATTAAGCTACCATTTTGTAAATGAGAACTGTAAATGGCGAAAAATACATAAAAAAAAATTCACAATTCTTTGTAAAATGGAGGCTAAATGATGCAAAGGAAGGGAGTTTCCATAGTGGTATACTGGTCATAGATAGCAAAACTCCTGAATAAAGCTGAAGAGAGTGAAGAAAAAACCAAAATCTAGAGGCAGAAATAGTATTATCTGATCATCGTACCTGTAACACAGGGAAACAGGGATGCATCTCACCTACTGCACATGGGAGGTGCTATGCATCCAGATTTCCAAGAGGATAAGGTGCGATGGTCCAGGGATGAGACTTCAACTTGGTTTTTGGTCACAATTTGCAGCTTAGTTCAGGGATTTAGGTCGAGCTAATGATAGTCAGTAAATGCAAATCATAGGGGCTGATCTAATGAGGTTACTTGAGCCACCACCATGGCAATTAGGATGTTTGCAAATCAATTGTTCAGTTTATAAACAAAACCCGGAGATGGACTGAAGCAACATTGATCTACTTTGCACTTGCATAGAAAATGTAGTTCAAAGGCTAGCTGGCTTAACTTCAGGCTCCGTCTGTAGTTTATAAAGCAAACAAATATAGACAAGCAAACAATTTATTCACTCCCTAGTGGAGTTACCATTTTTTTATCGGGAAATCTAGTGTCCATTCAGAGCTGCTAGTCCCACTAAGATGGGTAGCTATCTTAGAAACAAACAAACTAAAGTTACTCTTGTTTTCCTTTATGAGAAGTAGATGGGAGAGAAGTAGAGAGTACCAACCTCAGTCATTCGCTTGGCTCCTTATTTCCTCTCCCCTTTGATAGATATTTGCCGCTCCTTCCTTTCTTACCCCGTTTCAAAGAGCACCTGTAAAGTCAAAGCAGCATAATACCTTCAAAGTACAGAGATATACAATCATAAACAATATAGGACCAGATATATATTGACCACACAAATGCATATATCATCAAACATACAAGAATGTGGAGGAAAACTTAAATAACTTTATTCATAGAAAGAGTAGAATAGAGGATTACAACCCATTGATCTGACCCAGCGTCATCATTCCAGCATGAAAGCCCTTCTTCACCTCATGAAAAGCTATGATATTCCACCAAGAAACCAACAACATTTCCTTCTAAAATACAAGATTCTAGCCTCTAGATCTCTGGGATGAGGGATCCATATATAGATGTTTGTAGGGGGCGAGTTAGCTTCTGGGATTTTGATTAGTGTTCTCTCTCTAATAGTTCTTGGTTCCACTTGGAGATTCATGATCTCTTACTCATCCCTGGCTGAATTCAGAGAGGCAAGTGTCACAGGAGAAGTTTATGGAAAATTCCGTGATCATCCACCTTGCAAACTATCTCTGCCATTTGTCTACCCTCGCCCATCGCACCCTACAGAAGGGCTTTTCAGTATGCATCGTACTTTTTGCATGTGGCAGGTGAGATGCATCACACCCTTAGCACTGAGTAGTCTGTATGGTCCAGTTTTGACTAGTTCTGGGCAGTTTTCCGTGGAGAGCTTCTGGGATATGATGTAATCAGCTGACCTTGTTCTTTTAGGGTATGAAACAACACTTTTAGGGACTCAAAAGCCCTTGGTTTATGGACATATATGATTGGGGTTGCAGTGCCAAAATATTTCTAACAATGGGTGGCCAATCCCTTCCCTTGAATTAGTTGTTGAACCCATGCTCGGCCCCACTGCCGAAGAAGAATAACTACTATACCTTAAACAACTGGATAAAACCCGTCGAGATGCCGATTTGGCACTCGCAGCTCACAAGAAGTGGGTACAAACCCAATTTGTGAAAGAGGTTAAGTTTTGTTCTTTCCAAGAGGGTGACTTCGTATCGCTCTATCATCCAAAAGATAACCTCTTGGAGGCATGCACACTTCGACCCATTTGGCTAGTTCCCTATGTCATAACGAAAGTCCTCCCCAAGGGAGCATATGAACTGCAGGACTAGGATGGAATCCCACTCAAGGAGTCCACATATGGGCTCTACCTAAAAAAGTATTGTGCCTAACATTGCAATGGGCATGTGCTTTGTAATTTTATGTATTCATAAGTTTTTCTTACCTTTTTTGACGTGATTGGAATATTTTGTTATTTAGCGGAGTACTTGTCTCATGCATTCTTCTCGCAATGCAGATGTCGTCGTTTCCCTTAGAATATGTAGGATACGCGGATGATGTTAGTGATCACACACGGCACATTGCATTAGCTGCTTGGGTCCTCTATACACCCGAGTCATAACTATTTTGCTCTGGGGGGGTCTTTCTTGGTACTGCCACCAACAATATTGCCGCGTACATGTCTGTCATTTTGCTTCTCATGGAAGCGTCATCAAGGGGCATCTCCAATCTGGTGGTCAGGTTAGACTCCCAGCTAGTTGTTATGCAATTAACAAACCATTATCATGTCCATAATCCAGCCTTGTTACGTAACTATCTAAGGGTGCCACTCTTGGAACGCAGATTTGAAATAATCACATGAGCATGTTCCTCAAGAATTAAATATAGACGCTGATTCGTTAGCTAACTATGTATTGGATTGGCATTTGTCTCATTTTTTAGCATGCATGAGAAGTAAAAAATTTACTAAAGTTAAAAATCTGATACAAAAAAACATTTAAAAACACATTTACACTACCAAAATACCAAAAATATCTGTATATAATATAGATCGAAATCCAATTTTTTACATCAAAATTATTCCAAAACTTGCATGATTTAAAGTAAAAAATAGCTCAAAGCCCAACTACAAGCACTTATATGGCTATGCCAGAACACCTGCTAAAAAGAGCCTATTGCTCCAGAAAAGCTAAAACAACTCTAGCTACCCTCCGAAGAGGAACCAGAAATCACTCAGGTACACCAATGGTGTGTCGCTGCATATGAGTGGGAATCTCCCTCATAGGAAGGGGGGGACAGACATAGTTAAACCCTCTAGGTTCCTCAGAACCTCGCGGAGACTGTCGGCAACACTCCCTCTAAAAAGTAGTTTGCCACCTCGTTGCACATAGCGAGGTTCGCCTGTAGGTCGTACTGGCATCACATCTGTGTTAAGCATAAAAATTTCGTGTCAGTTCTTATTTCACCATTAAAAAACATTACATACACATTCAAAAGCGTAAAAATACTTAAGTACTATCAAAATTATCCTCACCTTGAGGACCCTAGTTGGTCCCAGACAATAGCATCAAGTCTGGGTTGCCGATAAAGTCCATGCCTTCATAGGCATAGTCATCAACAATCACAATCTGGCTATGGAGCCACTGGAAGAAGTCTTCTTCAAAGAAGTGCCAGAGCGGTCCTCCTCCTGTGCGAGGATCAAGTGATGACCAATGACCCTGCCTTGGCTCCCTCAGATCAAAGGGACCTAAGCTCACCTGTGGGCACATCATAGGTACCCTCTCAAACAAAAATGAGACTATGATAGTACCGTACCC
>APFE030919920.1:0-10603 GCA_000404065.3 Pinus taeda | reverse complement strand
AGCTTCACGACCTTCTCTGCTAGCAATTCTTTTTCGCGGACCTTTGTGTCCAGAACTTCACTACAAGATTTTGCAACGTCTTCCTCTAGCTGTCATTGTTGCTGGTGTGTTTCATCCCTTTCTTTGATCAATTAATCGAGCTCCTTCTTCAGCGAATATTTGTCCTTTTGCAGCCGAATACTTAATAGTGAAGTGTGTTGTTCTTTCTCCTTCAATTCATCTATAATACTTTGATGGAACTTATGTAATACCTAGGTGGGCATTGCGGCGATGTTCATTTTAACACGGTCCCACCCTCTTGCTCACTCTCTGTCCTTAGTGGATTCAAATTGTAACACTCCACCTGGTATTTGCAAAATGCTCAATCTAATTGTTGGATCTATCTATTGCTCTGGCTACAGTAGCTGACCTATCTGTGTCGGTTGTCTGGCTGTGTGGAAGTACCTTTAACTCCGTGATGCCTTGATGCACATATGTCAAGATAATTTTGTAGCGATCATCGACCTTGTTCCAAGTATCTATTTTTACTTCTTGAACCTTTTCTCCAATCTTGTCGATGTCCCCATCAGTGAGGACAAGCAGTATCACGCCCTTAGATTTTCTCGCCTTATATTTCTTCCATGCGCCTGATGTAGTTACTGTAGGTACCCTCTTTTTGATGATGAATAATGATTCCCTTGTTGGATCTACGTCGCTAAGAGGGTCATGGGTATCCTATTTTGTCTCTAGCTCTGTCTCTCATTGTGGTTCCTCTACTCCTTTTCCTTTGTCTTTCCCACATTGACCCACATGTTGCATGGTGCCCCCCATTGCTTCAGTGTCTTCTATGGTTGGGTTCATTCATTCGACTCACCATTTTTGTATTATTGTGAGCAGGTCGTCTTCAGTGACCAAATATGACAAAGGGTGCCATGTCTCCATTGGATCCTTCCAAGCCTTGATGTATACTCTCCGAAAATATGCCTTGAATGCTACGATGTTGTGATACTCCTCATACAAGCTAGGTATAACCTGGGATACTGGTTCACCACCATGTGTAAATCCATGTCCAATAGCATAAAAAATATATATATATATTCTCATATGTGTGCAATGACTCCTTGGTATGCCACGATGAGGCATATCATGTGGCTTTACATACATCTCTTTCGACTCGCAGAAATTGTGAGTCCTCCGTCTCCTTCCATCCTAACAGTGTGATGATAAAAATCAACCACGCATAATGAAATGTTTTGCCTTCCTCATTGCCTCGCGACAATCCTCCGAAAATTTCTTGCATAAGTACCTAGCCCAGTTGAACTGAACCCTATCACTACACTGCACAACCAAAGAAACCACAGTTGCGGGGACTTCATTTGCTGTACATTTCCTCATTATTTTTTCTGCTAAAATGTGTGTGACGAAGCACATCCCTTCGTCGCTGATAGAGTTGATATCATACTGCGTGACTTCTTGATAATCCTGAACTTATCCGTCATGGTTTATGTCATTGCCTTGTCTTGGTTTTTGCCGACGAACTCTTCAGTGGGATCCTTCCCTTAGTAGGGCAGTCCAGTAATTTTTCGTACCAACATCTCGTCAATCGAGATCCTCTTCCCAAACCAGAGGCATTCGTCATGCACCAATACTAGTAATTGTCGAACACAGGCTATGTTGGATGTGCTTCTACCGAAGTGTGGCACGTAAAACATGTTTAGAAAGTCTGATCTCTATAATCCTGCAGCCTACTGGTGCAGCTCCAACCTCGCAACTCTGATCTCTGGATAATAGACCTGGTGTAGGTACTTTCTCGGCTCGAACTGCGAATATTTACTTATGTCATTAAAGTCCCAATCCTCCATATTTAATTGTGGGATTTTCCCAAGCACTTTGCCTTCAAATGGAACTTTTTCTAGTAGTGTGATGTGAAAGTGTTGAACTTTGTGCCTTTTGGGTCCTTAACCGACTTGGCACCCAATTTCCTTGGTGGAAAATATGGTGGCAGCACAGAGGGAATTTTTGCGTCGTCTATCTCCATTTGGTGCATCTGAACTTCCTCCTTATTGTCATGAATTTCCTCTGGTTCTTCCTGTTGTACTAATTTCTTCATCTTTTCCTTAGATTACTTATCATGTTTGGCCTTCATCTGCTGCTCTTTTGTTGTCTTCTTCCTTGGGGATGTTCTTAAATCTACTCCAGAGGCTTCAGTTGGCCTCTTTTCGGGTATTTTCTTGGGTTGTTCTCTTGTAACTACTTGTTTTTGCGGCAACCTTGTACACCTTGGGGAAAACAATACATTTCGTGCTCCAAAGTGACCAACCTGAGCTTCCATGACTCCTGCTAGCCCTTTGTCTACAAATTCTTAGGCAATTTCTTCAAATCTTCTCTCACACATACAGTAACACACTTGACTCACTCTTGATTCCAAATTCTCAAACTAAACTCTCTAGATAGCAAAGTGTAATTGTGGAGCGGGACATAGATTTTATAGAGAATTTGAATTTCGAACCTCATGATTAGCTTAGAGCCTGTTCATTTAATGTAGGTATGGCGTTAGATCCAACCATTTGTGTTTCATAAATGTGTTTCTCCTACGCCTTTTAACGACAACTTTTTCCTTCCAACGGTCATACTTTTCCTATTATCTTCGACAATCATGCAGCAATCTACCCTCCATCATGGTTCTTTCATACTTTGACATACTTCTGAATATCACACAATAATCCTCCTTTGGCGCGGTACTTTCTAACTTCGACACACCAGTGAATATCGCGTAATAGCCTTCTTTGGAGAAGTCCCCTTCCATAGAGTAGTTTATAGTCTAGTACCCACGTTCAACTATAGGTGGCACTAAGACTCTTCTCCTTTCATCTTTCAATGTGAAGCTCTGGGGACAGAGTCGCCCCTGTATACCTTAAATCTACTATCATTTACTCATCCTGCAATCAGTTGACGTTTAACTTCGTGGGTTGAACTGTGCCACTATCAGAGATATGTTTGATGATATACGGTCCTAACCAATGTGTCTTAAATTTTCCTAAGAACTTCGTGAATTTGATATCATATAAGAGTACAAAATCTCCTTCCTAGAATGTCTTTTGCTTGATGTGTTTGTCATGCTAGGCTTTCTCCCTTGCTTTTTGTACTTGTTGATGAAAACTGGTTATAAACCAGTCCTCTTCCAAAGCAAGCAATTGTGCCATTCTATACTCCATTACATCGGAATATGCCATGTCTGTGAAGACTGTAATTCTTAAAATGGGCATAATGTACTCCATAGGCAAGACTACTTCTTGTCCATATACCACCCTAAAAGATGTCTAGCTTGTCAGGTTCTTGCATGTTGTCCTATATGCCCACGACAACACTGGAATCCTTAGATCCTAGTCAATTTTGTTCACATTGCACACTTTTGTGAGGGCATTCTCCATAATTTTATTGAAATTTTCAACTGTCCCATTCGCTTTAGAGTGATATGGGGTACTTTTCTCATGGTGTACTTGAAACTCTTCAATCAACACCTCAATATCCTGATTCAAGAAATGTGAGCCTCAGTCACTCATCAATATCTTTGGACACCCAAATCTAGATAGAATGTACTCAAAAGTGAACTTCACGGCAGTATCTACACTACAATCCTTCACTGGTTTTGCCTTGGCCCACCTTGTCAAATAATCAGTTGCAGTGATTATGTATCTTGTGAAAGTCTTCTTTCTTGGTGGGTTAATAGGTCCAACAAAGTCAATAGCCCATTTTTCAAATGCTTGCAACGTTGCCTGTGGATTTTATGGCATTTTGTCTCTTCTAGATGGTCTTCTTGTTCTTTGACATATATCACATGCTTTACAAAACTCTATTGCATCCTTATGTACTGTGGGCCACCATAAACCAACTCTCAAGATTTTATACGTAGTGGCCTTTCCTGCATAATGTCCACTTGCAACTCCTCCATGAGCTTCAGCTAGAACACTCTGCCTTTCATGTTCTAGGACATATCTTCACAGTATTTCAGCCAGTCCCATTTTGTACAAGTGCCCTGCAATCAACATGGAATCAACTATTTTTACCACCAACTCCTTCTTTTGTTGTGTAGTTTACTCTGTGGGCACCTTTCCTGTGACCATAAACTGAATAATATCTGTGAAGTGATCATCCACGGCCCTAATTGCAAACAACTATGCGTCGGTGAGGTTATCTTCGATACTAGTGGGTTCTTCTCCTGTCTCCAATCTTGACAAATGATCGGGCCCAACATTCAATCTTCCTGGCTTGACTCCAACCTCAAAATCTACTCCTCGAACAACAAAAACATTGACAGATTTTTCCTCCTAAAACAGGCTTATTCAACAAATATTTCAGCTCGTAGTGATCAGTGAACATATTTAAATGTGCTCCCAACAAGTAGCGCCTGAACTTCTATAATGCATAAACCGTAAATAACCCTTCTCTTTCTGTTGTAGTATAGTTATTTTCCAACTTGGACAATTTTTTTCTTACAAAAGCTATGCGGTTATCAACTTCGCCTACTCCTGGTTGTGCAAGCACTAAATCCAACTCTATGCAAGATGCATCGACATGTACATGAAATTCCTTATTCCAGTCTAGGAAAACTAAGTTCAACGCAGTTACCATCTTCTCCTTCAGTATATCCAAACTCTTCTAACATTCTTTGTCCCATTTAAAAGTGACACCTTTCTTCAATAACTTCTTCATTGGCACATACCCCTTTGTAATTTTTTTGTAATGGCTAGTGTGTCCAAGTGTTGTGCGCAGTTGTCTCACTGTTTTTGGTGCTAGCAAGTTCACAATGACTGTTATCTTCGCGAGATCCACCAACAAACCCTGTTCGCACACAATATGCCTTAAGAATATGCCACAAGGCACACAGAATATACACTTTCAAGTTTAGTGAAGTCTGAGGCTGCCTACATGTATCTAGCATGAGCCTTATGCTCGCAATATGCATCTTTAATAGCCCAAACACTGTCCAGTCATCAAAGTAAACTTCCAATAATTTATGTATGCTATCCTTAAATGTTGCGATTACAACTCTGGAAAATATGGCAGGCACACTCTTCAAGCCAAAGGCATCACCATGTACTGAAATGAGGCCCACTTTGTTGCAAAAGTTGTCTTATGTCTATCTTTTGGCACAATTCTGGTCTGATGGTAACCCAAAAAGACAGTTGTGAAGGAATAGGCCTCGTGACCTCCTACATTGTCCAATACTTCGTCTGTAAATGGTGTAGGGAAGGGGACATGCACACATGCATCATTTGGTGTTCTCAAATCAAAACAAATTTTGACCTCTCCTTGAGTCTTGTTTTCATGAACTATCATGGGACTTACCCATTCAGACTCTTCGACAAGCTCGATGATCCCCATTGCTAGCATTTTGTCTAATTCTTCCTTCACCATTTCCTTGTATTTTGGATTCAACCTATAGGTTCTTTGCTTCACAAGCTTCACGTCAAGTTTCAAAGGGATCCTCATAACTCCTAGGCCCCCCAATATGCCCTTCATTTATAAAAAACTTCGTAGGGAATAGCTCCTGGTATTCATGTAGAAACTTTGTCATTTTATTAAATGTATATTCTTCCCAATAGTCTCCAATCTTCGCGATCTTCAGGTCTTCCTCTATCCCAATATTCACTTTCTGTGTTTTTATTAGTTGCATTATATACGGTATTTTGGGTTCTAGTCCAACAACTTCGCGATGTCCTTCCAATTTTGGTATATCAATATTGTGCAGATATTCATCTTCCTTAGCAGTGATATTATAACCTTCCAATGCATTTTATAACTGTGCAACTCAATCACGCTGCCAACTTAATGGAGCTTCATTCTCAAAAATCTTTGCTCTGTTTACCTGAAGAGTCAAGTCTATACACGGGCAATCATCTTCAAAATTGAATGTTAGTATGTGTAGAAATTTTGAATAATATAACACTTATTCACATAGATTATCCTGATTATACACTATTTGCAGAATGCATGCATAATACATAACCTCCTCTAACATTGATCATCAATTTGTGGAATTAAAAAAACAATCGCATGCGCACATTGAAACATCAATCACACATATCAACACAGTATGTAATGGGGAAAGCATACAGCTGAAAACCCCCAACTATCTGTATATTATAATGATATAGAACATGTAACAATACATAGTACAATACTCCTCACAAGTACTCAGTACTATCTGCACATGCTACACACAAACTAGCTCAGATCTGAACAAGTCACGGGTTTAAATCTCCTCCACTGTTTGCCTGCCTCTACTGCACAATAGAAGTTGAGAATAGATCAGATCCAAGTTCGAATCCCCTTGGCTTGTACTGTACAATATTCATTGGCAATCTCAATTAATGATTGTGCAAATCCCATACACAGCTATAGTCACAACTGATAGTAGTCTCACCCTTTCACCCACCTCTAACACTTGTCTCCACTAAACTGTCCATGCACTGAGTTAACTGATGTATTCTTTAGTTGATTTATGAGTTAATAATTAGTGAACTAATTAATAATTAATTCACACCACTCATCACTAGTGTATTTGTCAATTAGACTAAATACAACTAGCTCAACTAAGTCAAACTGAACACAACTCCATCAACTCCTCAATCAACTCCACCAAACTCAATCACTTGAGTTCTAACTGAATTCCATCATGCAATAGCTCAACTAACCCATAGGAAAAGCGTATTTCCTTCTGGCAGTTGCATGTGGCACATCCGTAGCTCTAACTGAAGTGCTGCAAAAAGATAAGATAATGCTTATAGTCCAAATATTATTAAGAGCTAATAATATTCGACTGTTCTATTTTTTTGACTGGCAGTCTAAAAATAGACTCTACCCATATGTCTAAAAATAGAGGTCCATCTATTTTTACCAACATGACCAATCATCCATAAATAGCATCTTGCAACTCATAGACCATGATCCATATGTCTAAAAATAGACTTTGCGCCAAAAATAGCCTGCGGGCCCACTTAGTGAAGGCGACTTCTTTTCACTAAGCTCCATCATCTTATTGAATTTTTAACGCTCCCTCTCAACAAGATATGGATTATCTGCAACCCCTATCCTGCCTCTGTGGTATTCGAATTTGCTCTTGGTGAGAACCTTCGTCAAGATATCAGCATCCTGATCCTCCGTGGGAATATATGAAAGTAACATGATTCTCCGCCGAACACAATCTCTGATATGATGGTACTTGATGTCGATGTGCTTGGATCTATCACGAAATACTGGATTAGACGAGAGTTTAATGCAACTCTGGTTATCACAATAAGTCACTGTAGGATCCAAGTGTGATCCGAACAACCCGACCAGGATCTTCCTCATCCATATAGCCTCGCATGCAGCCAAACTTGATGCCATATACTTGGCCTCTGCTGAACTGAGTGCCATGGATCTCTGCTTCCTGCTGTACTAAGAAACTGTTGTCGACCCGATACTGAAGATCCCTCCAGATTTGCTCTTTCTGTCCATTGGGCTCCCTGCCCAATCTGCATCCGTGAAGCCACATAGCTTCACCTCATCCTCCTGTCTGTACCACAATCCATATCCCGATGTGTCTCTGAGATAACGCAATACATGCTTGCCTACCTTCCAAAAGAGCTTGGATGGCTTAACCATAGCTTGTGAAAGCTGGTTAATAGCATAGCATATATTGGGTTGTGTATTAACTAAATACATAAGCAACCCCACCAACTGTCGATTAACAGTGGCATCCACTATCTCCGCTAAAGTAGCATCCTCCTTCCTCCAACCTCCAGGAAGAGGAGTATCAGCAGGCTTGCAGCCATGCATGTTGAACTTCTCCAGTATCTCCCGGGCATACTTACCCTGAGAAACAAATAGTCCATCACTGTGCTGCCAAATTTCCAATCCCAGGAAATAATGAAGGAGGCCCAAGTCCTTCATCTCAAACTCTCTAGCAAGATCCTCCTTGCATGAAAGTATCAACAGCTCATCTCCCGTCAAAATCAAATCATCTACATAAAGTATAATCATCAGCAACTTACCCTCCACCACAATCTGGTATAGGTTAGGATCCGCCTCACTCTTGGAGAATCCAAGTCCGATGAAATAACTGTCTATTCATGTGTACCAAGCACGAGGTGCTTGTTTCAACCCACATAGCTCTCTCCTGAGCCTGCACACATGCGACTCGCTGCTAAAGATCTTGAAACCTTTAGGCTGCTCGATGTACACCTCCTCCTCAATGACTCCATTGAGGAACGCAGTCTTCACATCCATCTGATGGATGTGCCACCCCATCTGCGCTGAGAGAGCAAGAATCGTCCGTATGGAAGAATACCTTGTGACAGGTACAAAGGTCTCCTCATAATCGATCCCCTCTATCTGTGAGAAGCCTCGGGCAACAAATCTTGCCTTGTACTTCTCCACACTCTCGTCAGCTGCCTACTTCACTTTGTAGATCCATCTCAAACCCACCACTGATTTCCCCTCCGATCTTGGGACAATCTCCAATGCAATGTTTCTAACCAATCGAATCATACTCTTCCACCATGGCATCTACCCATGCGGGATCCTCCACAGCTTCCTCGAAAGAGGATGGCTCAGTAATGACAAATTTGCTCACAAGAGCCATGTATCCAGTGTACCGATCAGGTAATTGTCTCTGTCTGCGTTGTGCTGTAGGTGGTCCTACAACCTTCTCTGCATCTTGAGCCAGTCGCTCAGCTTCTGTAGTGCGCTTTTGCCCTCTGATGGTTGGCGCTGCATGAGTGGTCTCTTCCACTCCATGAACTTCATCTTGTGGCTGATCCACATCCTAAAGCTCATTCTTAGGAACTAATAGCTCCTCATCTGCATGCAAGTGTGGCTCCCTCTCAAGCAAACACTTCATGGCTTTCTCCTCCTGAAATTTGATATCCCATCGCACAACAGTGTTGCGACTGGCTGGCAAATACACACAATAGTTGTGGGGCGTATCAGTGTACCCCACAAATATCCCAACCTCTACGGTCGGCTCCAACTTCTTCCTCGCATCCTTTGTCACATGCATGTAAACAGGAGAACCAAAAATCCTTAAATGGAAAATATCAGGCCTCTTACCAGAATAAGCCCCCTCTCATGTACTCATGCCAAGTATCTTGTGAGGACAGCAGTTCTGCACATATATTGGAGTATTGCATGCCTCCACCCACAAGTGAAGGGGTAGCCCCTGATCATGCAACATTACCCGTGCAGCACCCACGATCATTATGTTCTTCCGCTCAGCAACCCTGTTCTGCTATGGGTTATGGGGAGCTATGAGCTCTCTTTGAATCCCTTCTGCACTGCAGAAGTCCTTGAACTCGCCAGAGATGAATTCACCACCATTGTCGCTCCTAAGAGCCTTCACCTTCTTCCCCGATTCCTTCTCGACCAGTGCTTTGTGTTGGCATTATGATTCTGGTATGGCTCTATGATACAGGTGTTGTACTTGATGGAAACTCACTCAAGTGGTAATGGTCTGTTCAGGCTCTCAAAATAAAGAAAATAAAAGGTTCGCAGGTATACAGTTCAAAAGGCGCGGACCCGCAGGTACGTCGTTCAGAAAGTTGCAGTCATGTACGCAGGTTGTCCGAACAGAAGGTGCGGACCCCAGTGCACACACTTTCATGCAGTAAAAAGCACGCTCACGTGGGGTTTCTTATGTTTGGCCCGTGGTATTTAGCCCGCCGATCTTGATCCTATGGTTTTGGCCCGTGGTATAGGATCTATTTTAGCCCCGGTTTGGATCCCTTGTATTGGTTATTGATGGTATTGTCCCATGGTGTGAATAAGGGCTTGACTATAAATAGGGAAGGAGATCACTTGGCTAAACTGAACTTTGGCAATTGAATATCTTAAGATCTGAAATTTTGGGTGATTGGTTTTTAAAAGCTATATCTAATTCACGGAGATAACTTAACTTAAGTTGAATCTATTGGCATGTCGTGATCTCTCGGGCGCATGAACAGATCTGTGGATCTGACTGACTGTGGCACATTGGTGTACTGAAAAAATTGGCCC
Organism: Pinus taeda; assembly: GCA_000404065.3. NCBI lineage: Eukaryota > Viridiplantae > Streptophyta > Pinopsida > Pinales > Pinaceae > Pinus > Pinus taeda. The sequence continues at coordinate 586 of APFE030919920.1, read as the reverse complement.
TAATCAGAAGTACGCAGGCGATTCAAAGGCACAGTGCATGGGTATGCAATGCAGTCAAAGGCGCAGTGCGTGGGTACGCAGCGCAGTTAAAGGCACAGTGCGGGGTACGCAGTACAGGAGAAGGCACAGTGTGGGGCGCACGCAACATAGTCAAGTGCGAAGTGCGAGGTACGCAGGCGAGAAGAAGCCACAGTGCGGGTCTACGCAGAAAGTCAAAAGTGAAGGTGCGGATCTGAAGAAAAGTTCGTAGAGCAGAAGAACAACCTGTGTGGATCTGCGCAGTTCTGTCTCAGAAGAGCTGCGGATATACGCAGGCCCTTGTTGGTGAAGTTGCGGTCTTATCTTCAAACTATTGTTGATTGTCCTTTATCTACTGCAGCAAAGTTCTGGGTTTAGATTTATGGTATTCTTTTATGTTTACAGCATTCTGAAGAGTTGGGTGATTCATTGCTTCATTGTATAAAGAGATTGGGTGATTTTCATGTACTTGATGATTATTTGATGTTCATGGATCCAGTTTGAAAATTTATGAAACGTGGTCCTTAAAGAAGTAAAAGAGCAAAAGGGGGTTGTAGCTCCCTTCCAG
>APFE030919919.1:12987-40497 GCA_000404065.3 Pinus taeda | reverse complement strand
CGCGTCCAAAACCATGGACCGAAAAACCATAGGTAGGTTCGCCCAACCTAATATAGGGTCCAAAAAAAAAAATTTCTTTGGGCGCTGCCCCGAACCCTGCAGAGGGGGGCTACCCGCCCCCCTCAAACCCCACGAAGACGGGGGCCTGCCGCCCCCCCTCTGACCCCCCCACTACGCAATCGGCGCGGCGAAGGGGGGGCTCCGGCCCCCCTCTAACCCACCGGTTGACTACGTAGGTTAGTCGTGGAAAGAATATAACACAACCCAACAACATCAACATATGATTTAACATATTTTCTCTCAAATATGTCCTCTCTTCAATTCACAATGTTATCATTTTATTATAACTAACTATTTGTTATACAAATTACAAAATCCAAGAACATGGCAGCCTTCACATACATAGCAAATGCAAAAGTGATATGAATATGCTTCTTCATATTATGGTATTATTGTAATAGAACTATTTAACTTGCAATTTCCACTCATTTACCAAGAAAATGTACTTTCAATATTTTAAATCTCATTGCCACTTCAAACCGAGAAGAGAAGATCTTAAATTTTTGTTGTCACTTCAAATTTTAGCCATAATGAGGTTGTTGTATTCTGGCACTGTATTCAGCTATGTTATTTCAAACCAAAATTGTATTGTACATTTTAAAAAGATAAATAGTACAAAATCAAGATGCATAGATGTCCCAAGTATCAATAACTGGTTTAGTAGCTAAATATATCAAGTATTAATAGTTGGTTTAATAGCTAGCTAAATACATCAAGTATTAATATCTAGTTTAATAGCTAAAGCTAAATAATCCAAACCTGGGATAGATCTATTAAGTATTAATGATTTATTTAATTTGCTGTACTATGGCACTTCCATCTATTAAATTAAGTATTCCAAACTACTCAAAAGACATATCTTAGCATACCAGGCAAACTTTATAGATACCACCAAACTATATGAACTTTAAAATGAATTTATGCTATTTGAAGATGGAATTATGGCATAGTGCTATATAAAATCTAGTGATAACTAACTATGATGGGAGAGCTTTTCTAATAAATGGACAACATATGTTATTAATTTTTGGGTCCATACATTACCCCCGAGGCACCGCAGAGGTTTGTATTGCATTCGGTATTATTTTAGCTATGTTTCTATTTATTGTTAACTATACAATTTGCTTAAATTTTCTACATGTTATTACACAGATGTGGCCCAATCTTATTGGCAAGTCTAAAGATAGGGCAATAGATGTTATTCAGACATATGTCTCTTCCAATGGGCATGAGCCAGAGAAACGTCAGGTAATAAGCATTTAAAATATTTTAACAATATTGAAATGTATGTATGACTTCGAACTGAACTATGAATTGTTGATGATATCTGTATTGAAGGCAGTCAAGTTTATTTCATTATTTTGTAAGACCTAACAAAGGGGGTGACTTATCAAAAATATTTGTGAAGTTTCATGGCCTGTAACTTTGTCTTTATCTATTCTCACTACAATACTTTACTTTACAGTAATTAGTACTACATGCATTGTACTATTAATATATATTCTCATTACTTCCTCTCTTTCAATATCTTAGTGTTGCTCAAGAAAATGAGGCAATTTGTCAGTCACTTGATCTTCATGACCAAAGTCAAAGGGGGTGCCTGGCGTGCTCGCTAGTTGTTGAAGTTATTGGGCACCATACTGGGATCTGATTATATGATCTTGTGGGGGGTAGAAGAGAGAGGGAGCCTATCTCCTAACGTCCAAGGTCGAAGGAAAGAGGCCTCTATAGAACTTACACCAATCTAACACCAAGATTTTATTTGAGATTTGCCTCTGATGTTAGATACATCACTTAATTTCCGATTTGCTTTTGCTGTCACATACATCATTTTATGTACGATTTGCCTCCGGTGTCCGATAGATCACTTAATTGCACTGATTGCTCACCTAATTGCACTGATTGTTGACATTCCAAAACTTTGTCAATTTGCATATCAAATTCCGCACATCACCATCGATTTGACAACTCTACTAGTTAGTAAATGTCTCTGGAGCTTTTCAGCTTCTCAAGAAAGCTTTTGCAATTGTACAACTATGGTATGTCTTCTAGGTGTAAGTTGCTGGCATAGTGCAATTTTTGATCTTACAATCACTACAATGAATCAACATGAGATCTTTCTTATCCCACCTTATGGCTCCATAGGATAGATAATTGTTTCTTATGTCAGCTTACAGCTCCATAGTACAAAGAATTTTCATTCATGCTATGCATCTGGCGAGTGATTTTGAGAATCATGCTTCAAGAATAGAGAATTGTCAAATCTGCGTTTGCATCAACAATGTAATTGATTCAGATATTAAAATCTAGTTGGATAGCCAAACAATAATTCCTTTCCCTCGTGATTGCAATTAACATAAACTCTTTTCTTTTCTTATGGATGATGTCATATGGCTGACTATCATTTCCATTCTTCTGTGCAAGGCTTTGTGAAGACGTAGTTGGAGGATCCATTCGAAATGGAACATTGTGCATTGAATTCTATTGGTCAAGACAAGTTTACCGACAGAGATGAAGACAAATTCAAACACCGCTAAAATCCATGTAACTCCCACCATCCATTTTCAAATTCTTTGGCTGTAACTTCAACATTTTTGAAGTATCCTTTCATGACTGTGCTACCCTTGATCATGAATTCACCAATTGTAGTACTGTCATGAAGAACACATTCCATTGTGCTGGGATTATTGATACAGGTACCTCTGTAGAGATTTACACTATGTTCATATTAAGGAAGGACTCAATTTCATATTTATGAATCTTTCCCTATTTTACTCATCTTCTTCATAATGTAACTCAATGAATTAAGATGTCATTTTTTGTGTGTCTCTTGTACTCACATCTCAGAGTGGTCTGAAGGGCACATTTCTAGTGGTAATAGTATCCCATTTATGTTCAGGCCAGAAAGTCTCAAAATTAGGATCTCCACTTGCCAAAAGCTTTTCATACTCCAGAACACCTTCATCATCATCATTCAAAGATGACATAAATAGATTGCATTCACCGTTACCTCTCAGTAAAATTCACTACGACATTGACATAATAGACAAGGAGTTTAAAAATTATATGGGAACGATTCATCTTCCTAGTTGAAACATTGTTTCTTACAATCTGCACCAAATTTTACTTTATTATCTCTTTAGAGAGGCCCATCAAATATGTACAATCCTTTATGTTAAATTGTTATGTATAACATTTCAATATCAGCATCCTTTTTGGGCCAGAAAAATAATATATTAATGGCGAGTCCATGATTAATATTTATCCAACAATTTGACACAATTCAGACCTCTAGATCTCTGAAACTATCTCTAATATGATGTAACCATACCTTAATGTTCGCCCTCTCAGAAACGAATACTACAATCTTCAATTTTCAAAAAATGGGTGCTATATCCTTTGGTGCATGATTTGCAAAAGTGATGACCACCTCTTTTCAATAAGCAAGCCTACGCTCATATTGCAATACATGGCTATTGTAAACTTTCATATTAATCAAATAAGACCATGAAGTAAGTTAATGGAAATAAAAGATACATCTAGTGTGAATACAATCTGTAACCCCAAAAGAAAAAGGAAAAGGAAAAAGTGCAACCTTCATAAGCGCCTGTTTCAGCTAATCTCTAGGTCTAACTAAAACAAAATCCACAGGTATTTTCATAAATATAGGAGTGATTTTTCGATTCAATATCTTAGTGCTACTCAAGAAAATGAGGCAATTTGTTAGTCTCTTGATCTTCATGACGAAGGTCAAAGGGGGTGCCTCGAGGGCTTGCTAGCTGTCAAAGTTATTGAGCACCATACTGGGATATGATTATATGATCTTGTGGAGGGCAGAAGAGTGAAGCAACCTCTCTCCTAACATCCAAGGTTGAAGGAAAGTGGCCTCTATAGAACTTACGCTAATTTTTGAAATTGGGATGTAGTCTGATGGGTTTGAGGTGCCCTACTCAAGGTCTGCCTAAGATTGATTTGTCTATCACTATGATGATCTACATTTAGAGGTTTGGTTTGGCCCCATAGAATTGGTGTTAAGGATATTGATTGACATCCCAAGGGATGTTTAGGGGAAAAACAGGGTCTCACGACTTTGTGGTCTACGATATGCTGAAGGTCCCTTTGTCACCTGTTACTTTGATCCACTCCCTTCTTTCTTTCCTACTCAGTGAGCAGAAACATTAGACTCTAAATCATGCAATTTTTGCAGTGATTGACTTGATACCTCAAAAGTTATAATGCATTCAATGCTCCCATGATGACATTTCTACCTCAAATCGGTACCCTGACTCCATAAATTCTTATCTTATTCTGAATGAAGCAGATACAAAATTTGGCGTTTGTTATGGTTATGGCCTATTTTCTATGTAGGGTACACAAAGGTAGACTAATGGCATATGCTGTTTATTTCCTACTCCCCTGCTTTGAGAAACCTCGGATATTTAAGGAGAGGATTAATTGGAGGGGGCACTGGTCACCATGATTGATATCAGCAAAATTATGAGTAGATAGAACACATTGATTGAGAATTTGTAAGTAGCCAGTGCATATATCCTAGGCAATTGTGAAAAGTCAGTGTCTATTTAAGCATGAAGTTTCTCTTGAGCTTTGAGCTTTCTCAACACAATACAAAATCTCTATTCTGCAAAAAATGTGCAAAGTTATATTCCATTGTTACATAGGATAAGAGAAAATATCACATGAGAAAACACTCTACAACTCCATGTAATAAAATTAATTGACTCCATAAATTCATGTCTTATTCTGAATGAAGCAAATACAAAATTTGGCGTTTGTTATGGTTATGGCCTATTTTCTATGTAGAGTACAAAAATGTAGACTAATGGGATATGTTTTTTATTTCCTACTCCCCTGCTTTGAGCAACCTTCGATCTTTAAGGAGAGGATTAGTTGGAGGGGGCACTGGTGAGGAAGATTGATATGAGTGAAATTATGAGTAGATAAAACACATTGATTAACAATTTGTGAGTAGCCAGTGAAGATATCCTTTCCATTCTTACATAGGATAAGAGCAAATATCACATGAGCAAACATTCTACAACTCCATGTAATCAAATTAATTCATAGTGAGGATTGTTTAAATGTATAGTGTGTATGTCCATCGTATTGTTCAAATGTTGATATAGATTCCTAATTCGTTGTCTTTAAATTTAGGACTAATTTTTATTTCGATTCGAGTTTTACAGTATTCTTCTGAAATTTGAATCCTAAATTTAAACAATTGAAACTCTATCTTCTTATTATTATCTTATATGGATGATGTGCTGAATTTTGGAAAGATGCAGGATAACATTGGGAGGTTACATGAATGAAAGAAAGAAGCTCCACAGGTAATGAAGCTTTTGTCTAAACTCTTCCTAACAAAGTGACTGCACAGATGCCTCAGGTATTTAAATATTCTTCAAATATATCATGGATATTGTCGTGTACATCAATTCCATATCTGAAATTGAAGTATTTCAGTTCCATTTCAAATCAGGCGGTATATGTATTTATTTATGCGATTGTCAAAAATTTATCTCTCATTGAAGTGTTGCAATCTTATAGGGGTTTCCCTGTTTAGTTGCATGCCATATCAGGAATCAAATTGAAAAGACTAGATGAAAAAAAATGGAAGTACAGGACTTCTCGATTGCATCTCTCTTAGCACATAAGCTCCGAGAGCAACGTCAGGTAATAAGCATTTAAAATATTCTAACAATATTGAAATGTCTGTATGACTTAAATTTGAACTCTGAATTGTTGATGAACTTATTGTAGCATACAATTTAATTACAGTATAATTTTGAAGAAAAATTTGACCTGGTGAGGTTTTTCAAGAAAGTACAAGAAACAGGCCTTTATGCTCATCTTCAAATAGCACCCTATGCTTGTGCAGAGTGGAACTATGGAACTATCGGTATGTATCTTTATAATTTTTGTCAAAAATATTTGTGGAGTTTCACAGCCTGTAACCCTTGTCTTTATCTATTGTCACTATAGTACTTTATAGTAATTAGTACTACATGCACTGTAGTATTAGACTTTATATATATATCCTCATTACTTCCTATCTTTCTCTTTATAGATTGTCAGTGGTGAACATTATGCATCTTGCAACATTGAAGTGGTAAGTTTTTTGTTTTATGGTGATCATGAAACACCGGTTTGGCCCAATAAATGCTCTTGATCTTGGATTATATCCTCTCTGATCTGATCTTGAAGTATTTAAGTTCCATTTCAAATTGGTCCATATATGTATTTATTTCTGCACCTATCAGAAATTTATCCTGAATTGAACTGTTGTAATCTTGTAGGGGTTTCCCTATTTGGTTGTCCAGGAATTTTCAGTTGCATCTCTTTTAGTGCATAGGCTCCAAAAACTCTCGTTCCACGAGGTTGAACAATCCTATACAAACATCCATTACCCACTGTCTTTTAATCTTTTCAAATGATTACCTCTTGCTTGCAGTAAAATATTCCCAGAAACTTAGTTCGATTCACACTTAAAACCAGCTTGCAAACACCTTGAACTCTTTTATAAATTGGCAAAAGCAATGCCTAATTTCTTGCTTGCGAAACATAACTTCTTTCTGCACCTACATATTGACATACATCTCTCTGCTTCACATAACAAGGAATCCATTAGCATAAGTGAACTTACTTAACTAGTAACATTGTTTCTTTTAGCACTTGTTCTCATGACTCTTCTGATTATGGACATCCTAAAAGTAGAAGCACAAAGGAAAAAGAAACCAAGAAACAACCATTGACAATAACGTATCAAACGAGGAGCATAGGAACCTATGACAAGTACTCGACTATTAGACTATCCAGAGGAGCATAGGAATCTACAACAAGTACTCGGCTATTACACTATCCATTTACTGCTTCTACCTCTACAACATCCATGCCAGGTAATACAAATACTCAAAAAAATTCTGAATAGTCAAAATCATTTAGAATTAGATAAAGAATCTGTAGGCTATAGATCCTATTACTGTTGGATTTGATGTAGTTTATGCCCCTAACTGTCATATCCTTTCTTCTGTGCAAACCTTTGTGAATCACTGCATGCATTGTAATATTAGACTTTATATATATTCTCATTACTTCCTCTCTTTCTCTTTATAGATTGTCATATCGCTGACTGTCATATCCTTTTTTCTGTGCAAGGCTTTGTGAAGGCACAGTTGGAGGATCCATCCTCGATGCAACAAATACGTTCATGACTATGTTGCCCTTGATCATGAATTCACCAATTGTAGTACTGTCATGAAGAACACTTTCCACTGTGCTGCGATTCTTGATAAAGGCACCAAAATATTCAAGATCTAAATTTTAAATTTGAATTTTTGGAGGTTCGGTTCCCTCCAAATGATCAAGTTGCCCCCACTCTTTCGTGTCCACTTAAGCATTATATATAGGGCCTATGAACTCTCCATTATTTCCGCTTGAACACATCACATATTTGCAACTCTTATGCGGCCTATAATATTCATGCACAACTGAAGAAAGGCCCAAGTTTAAAGTGAATTTTGGGTTCAATTTTTTTCCTTCTTCTGGGTATGGTTTTTCGCGATGATTATGGAGTATATTTGAGTTAGAGCTCACATTTTTGAGGAGAGATTGTCAAAATTTTAAATCTCAATTTATGCCTATTGTTTGAACTCTAAGGAGTTGATCTGAAGCATTCTTTCCTTGGTTTTTGAGGTAGAATAGTCTGAGGATAAATTCACTCTAGTTGTGAGGCATATTTCGAATTTGTTATGAGTCCTATTTAATCCTTTCTGAGGCCATACTTGAGGCCTAATATCGCCCCTATGTGACATTATTTCCAGGCCTAATTTTGCATAGTTTTATGGCTTGTCTCTGTTGTGATTTTGAGCCTAATCCAAGTATCTTTGGCACTCTAGTTTCATGGAAATATCAATATTTCTGTGGGAGAAATTGGAGGCAGTATGAGCCTTAAGTTTGTAGAACTCTATGGAAAAAATTCAACCCTTAAGAGGCTTTAAATCTAATCTAATGTGCAGGACTTGAGGTCTCTTTTCAGGCCTAGATCTGAACGTTTATGAGGCAGTTTCATTTTTTAAGTTATTTCTGAGGCATATCTAATACATATTATGGAGCATTTTCATGGATTAATTTCGGTCACTTTTGAGGCATATTTATTTGAGTTTGTTTGGTTGTCCTAAAGCACCCTATTCATGGCTCCCTAAGGAAGTTTGAGCCCTAATGTGAGTTGGACTAAAAATTTTTATTTTCAAGCCCTAATATGAATTTTTGTAAGGAATCACCCATTGAATTTTTTCAAGTCAAGCATAGATCAATTCAAGAACTACTAAGGCCCCAATCTAAGACTGTCAGTGGAGGTTTGCAATGCCATCATGTTGGGTTAATTTCCAATTATGTGGTCTAATTTCATTTGATTTTGAAGGTTCTCTCTTCTTGGAACATACTATAAACGACATTTTTTTCTAAGTGTACACCTGAAACAATATTTCTAAGGCACTTTGTTTTCTTTATTTAAGACCCCTTTTGGACATAAATACATTGATCTACGAAAAGCTTTTTGTGGCACATTTTTGGGTGATCTGGAATACGTTTAAGACTTGGTTCAAGTTTCTTCTTTGATAAATCTAAATCAAACAGTTCTGTGATCACTACAATACTTTACTTTACAGTAATTAGTACTGCATGCACTGTAGTATTAAACTTTATATATGTTCTCATTACTTCCTCTCTTTCGCTTTATAGATTGTCATATCGCTGACTGTCATATCCTTTCTTCTGTGCAAGGCTTTGTGAAGACACAGTTGGAGGATCCATTCGTGATGCAACAAATATGTTCATGACTATGTTGCCCTTGATCATGAATTCACCAATCGTAGTACCATCATGACTTCCATTCTACTGGGATTATTGATAAAGGAACCTCTGTAAAATGTCATTTTTTGTGTGCTTGTTGCACTCACTTCTCGGACTGGTCATAAGGGCACATTTCCAGTGGTAATAGCATCGTATTTTTCCAAATGCTTTGGCTGTAGCTTCAACATTTTTGAAGTATCCATTCATGACAATGTTGCCCTTGATCATGATTTCACCAATTGTAATATCATCATTAAGAACACTTTCCATTGTGTTGGGATTCTTGATAAAGGTATCTCTGTACACATTTACACTCTGTTCATATTGAGCAAGAACTAAGTTTCATATTTATGAACCTTTCCCTGTTTTACTCATCCCCTTCATAATGCAACATAATGAATTAAAATGTCATTTTTTGTGTGTCTGTTTGTAACTTCCAAGAATTGGTAATCCACAAATACAAGCTTAGCTTCTAAATGCCTCAAAATAAAAGACATTGTATGTGCATCATCTCTAAAATTTTCCACAGTAAAAATTGCCAACTTCAATAGAAATGGGGAGTTGGAGCTTGTCTTACTCAACTGCCAAAACCTCATTTGTAATCTAACACCAAGATTTTATTTGAGATTTACCTTTGAGGTCAGATACATCACTTAATTTCCAATTTGGTTTTGCTGTCACATACATCATTTTATATGTGAATTTCCTTCGATGTCAGATAAATCACTTAATTACACCGATTGCTCACTTAATTGCACCGATTGCTGACATTCCAATTTTTTTTCAATTTGCATATCGAATTTCGAACATCACCATCGATTTGATAGCTCTCCCAGTTAGTAAATGTCTCTGGAGCTTTTTAGCTTCTCAAGAAAGCTTTTGCAATTTTACAACTATGGTATGTCTTCTAGGTGTAAGTTGTTGGCAGAGTGTAATATTGGTTGTTCAACAAACGCTTCACAAATATTGCAAAAACCCCAGTAGGGACTACCACTACGGCAGTGGCTCCCTTGTTTATATTATGCTTATAATAAAAGTCATGATGCATCTCACTTTATAGATATACATAGTTGTGCATATGCAATGAGGTTATGCTAAATGTTCTTCAGAGTATGTGTATTCATTAAAGATTTCTTGGGTTAGATGTGATTTGGCACGACATTAGTAACCTTTATCATGATAGGTTGGTGATGGTTTTAACATGTCATTTTTGTAATGGTTCTCACATTGTGGTTTTGTAGGATGGTCCTAGGACTGCACTACTGCACATGATAGACCTCCATAAAGGACGCACATTACCCTACTCTTTTTGTATGAGGAATTACTTAATGTTAAACTCTTAACTTCATTGATATGGTTATTTTTGTGACCATGGAACTAACTGTCTTAGTAACAAATACGAACATTATGAACATCCATGATCCATTATTAGTATTAGCCTTCAATTTGAATGAATGTTGAAATATTATTTGAATTGTTTTACGAAATGTTAGTTTTATGAAAATAAAGAAATAAATAAAATAGGAACTCTATAAGGATATGTATAAGGACCAAGTAAGATATTGTTGAAACAAGTTTAATAAGGTTAAACATCCTTTTTATATTATATATATATATATATATATATTAATTTTATTGTTTACATTTTATTATATCTAAAAACAGAAAACATATCTCTGTAGTATACTCTTTATTTATATGTTTATTTTAATTATATATATATATTGTGTGTGTGGGGTGTGAAGTCTAAAAAAATGATGAATTATAAATATCACTATACATATATTGATATTGAAATATTTTATTATAATTGGAAATTTTATATATTAGAATGTTAATACATCTCTTATTTCTTGGAAGTATAAAACAATATCTATATATCTATATATGTTATAATTATTTTTTTCTTCATATTTTTAAAAATGTTACTTGTTTTATATATATTTATATTATCTTTAATTAACATTTTAAATATTATGTGTCAACTTTATATTAAAAAATAAATAAATTACAAATCTCTATTGAAATCCTATAATAGAATAAGAATTCTCTCTCAATAAAAGTGAAAACACCAGAAAAATTTGGATTTAAATAAATTATTTTTTCATAAACTTATATTAAAAATAAAATATGTTATTTATATGACAATGAATAACAACCAATATTTTTTTTTCTATTGGTATATATTTATTTTAATTATTATATACCAATTAAACATAAAATGAATTACAAAAAAAATGCTTTGTTGATATGTAATAGATAAAATAAAAGCACATCAATAACAAAACATATTTTACTATTAATCATAAATAAACTAGTAATTGCACCACATGTTGCAATGGAAACGTCGTAAAGCTGTAGTATGTTATAAGAAATTTTAGAAACTTAATAAATATTGAAAAGAAATTATTTAATTGTATCATCCATATGAAGTTTTCTTTGAATCCTTACTAAAAGAAGATTTTTACAAAGTTATGAGGGATATAGCAAAGATTTTTATTAGTATTAAAAATGATGATTGAAGCCATTATGTAGTAATTTAGTATGTTTTTGACTCATTACATCATTTTCTTGTATACTAAGTAATAATAAAGTTAAAAGGAAATCATAAATGTGGGCACATGACTTCTGTGGTCCATGGTCTTAGAGCCCATGGAGTATATGTGATGAAGTTGTTAAAAGCTTGTTGATTTTCTTTATATGTGATGAAGTTGTTCAAATCTTGATGATTCTCAATTGCATATTCCTGAATTGAGTGAATGCAGGGTAGGCCTACAGTTAGCCAGGACCTTCAATCACTCTTCGAATTGATTAAGTTCCGGTCCAAACACACGTGTCCCTTAAAACAAACTCTGGTAATTGGTTAATAAAACAACGCCCTTACACCTTCATTTTGGATCTCACGTTACCACAACAACATTAACAGATTTAACAGGTTGGATAAGCTTTTCAGTGCGAACTTAACAAACACCGGTGCAAACTCATCAATTATATTTTGAGCCTCTGTTCGCTGTTGGCATAAATGGTAATAACCGCTCTGCCAGCGGACCCTTAACCTTGCGCTGTAAATGTTCTCTGTAACTCATGTCCAAACTATAACCTTGTATAACTTGTGCTTGATGCTTTGCTGTATATATGGACAGCGGACCCTTAACCTTGCAATGAAACTCGTTAACGTTGGCAACCATTAGCAACTGTTGCTAATCCGGCATCCCCGACTCCACGTCAGCGCATATACCACTTCCAATAAACTCGAAACCATGTTCAATGGCAGGTGCACCCTCATTTCATAAAATCAAATTTTAAGGCATGCGCAGAAGGCCTTCTTATCTCAGCTTTAACTTCATGTTATTCATTACAATTAACAGTTATATAATTAACAACCATGCCCGACAATCACTATGCCCATTCACGCGCTCCTGCAAACATTTCATGAACATAGGGTTATTAACCACGCAATTACTCTGCCCCAATGTATACAGGTCATTTAATACATATATCTCTGCTCCAGAATGAAACATAGTTTATACAACCACGCGCTCTAGTTTTTCCACGCGCACAGGCAGCATCACGCCAACAGTAACCGTCCAAAATTTTATTCAAACTTAATTTGTTTCTCTCCTCTCTAAAGTGTTGTAGTCTGAAGCTTCTCGATGGGATCAACATGAGTCATAAACATACGCCTACAGCAGTATCTCACCAACCCAATGCATCAAGAGCGTCCCCTTCAATATAGTCGGCCTGCAGAAGGTCGAGGTACGTATCCCACTTATTCCCAATCACCCTTCCGCAAGTAAATCAACGAACTGGGATCTAACATAGCAAATATAAAGGCACTATATGATGTTGTATTGAGGATAATTTATTGTGATTTGGACAGGCAATTACACTAACAATTCCATGAAAGAAAGTAAGTAAACTTGTAACATTTCAACGGCTCACAATTGGCGATCAATCCTTTAATTGCAGATCGACTTCAACATCAACCAGTATATATGTATATATATAATTTGAAACAAAACAAATTACTTACAAATTGTGTTGGCCAGATAAGCAGAATTTATGGCCCTTTACAAATTGCCCGAAGGCTCTCAACCAGAAAACTCTCACACTCCCTCTCTCTATTTCTCTCTGGTCTCTCTGATCCTCAATGTCTTTGAGGATTCCTAATTTATAAAAACTAAGCATGATCTAGAATCATCCAACTAAAATCTGTAAGAGTCTACAGGCAAAGCATCTTGAGGCTTTTTCCCATCTTTTTCCCTGTTCTAAAATAAAAAAACTTTCCTTATCTACATCTATTGCTTTTATGCCTAAAGACACTCCCTATTTTATTAAAAATAACAAAATACTTAAAATAATCACACCCCCCTTTTTATTCCATATTTACAGATGAAGAGGGTCTTGATGCTCCTGCATCATACACCCAACCTTAAAATTAATGATGATCTCCTGATCGTGTGTTGGGATGTGTGTATGCCTAGATCCCATACTTTGTGCTGCAAGTCATCATTTTCCGCTGCTTTTGTCTGTTGTTTTTCTCCAAGTCTCCACACCTTATGTTGCATCGCTCCACTAGCTGCACTCTTGCAATCTTCTGCGGTCTTCCTCTTGCTGCTGCTCTTTTGCTTCACTGTTGCTGGTCTCGTCCGGGACTCTTTCACCATCACCCGCTTCATCAAATCAATTTCTCTGTCTAATAGACTTTGTCCAGCATCTTCAATAAAACCTATACTCACAAAACAATTGTTAGAATAAAAAATCATAAGGCTTCAATGCCTCTTCTGCTGCTATCACCGTTGTCTCAGTTGTCACTATGGATGTTGCTGCCGCTGTCGCCATAGATGTTGCTACCTCCCAAACTTCTTGTCCCTCTGCAACATGCTTTGGCTCATCACCTGCAATTTCATTTGCAATTTCAACTGCAACTTCATCTGCAACTTTTTCTTCTGGTTCACTGCACTGGACTCTTTCTTCTGCAATCTCCCTGTCATATTGTGGATTCTCCAACTAGTATTCTAACAATGCAAGTTCTCTGTAGCATCGCTGAAGCATATCATCCTCACCTGCATTCATACATAAACTTTCAGTATCAACTGCTACTTCTTTTATCCGTGCTTCAGACTGATTCACTTCTTCTACATCTACAAGAACTTCCTCTTGTGCTGTAACAGTTTCACAAGATTGTACTTCCTCCTCAGCACCTGTAATCACATCACAATTGTCAGCTATACAAACACAAGAGTTCACATTATCCAGCTGATCTCGATCTATCCAGTAACTCATGAAATCATCAATGATTTTGTCCTCTGTTTCACCAATGGAAACCTACTCTGCACCTGCAAACATACACAACTCATCAGTTTTAAAGCTGCAAGTCTTTTTAGTCATGACTGCTTCCTTCAACAGTTTCCCTTGAACAAATCTGCATGTGGGATTTTCAAATTTCATCTTTGGCACAAGAATTCTAAGTCCCTTTCTCACCAAGGAAATTAGAATTTGCCTCAACCTCCTCTACAATTTTCACCAAATCACTCTCTTTCCCTTCAGTGGAAAGATCCATTTTCCTTTCTGCTTTTCCTGCTCCTGCAGTCGTTCTTCTAGTACCTGTAACTGTGCCTTTATTTCTGCAATCTTTCTTTCTCAAACTCCAACAGTCATCTCATCTCTGTGGCATTTCTCTGAACCTCTGCTTTCTCCTTTATGACTATTAGTAGTCATCTCTTTCGCCATGAGTTGCTCCCCTATGAGTTGCATGAAGCCTCTGCCACAGCAAACTCTTTTGCAGCCAGTTACCTCACCAATCCTTCCCTCTGGATCTGGTCTTTTGGTAATCATTGGTCCTCTGCTGGAACCCTTTGAGCATCCTCTACTGCTCCTGTAGGCTTCTCCCATCTACAACTTTATTCAACCTTTGTTGAATTTTTAGGTTCTGCCACATTAACTTCTCCTTCTTTCCGCTGAGATTTCTTCACTATTCCTGTAAATCAATATTCATCAGTCCAAAAATCATCACAGGAAATTAACAAAAAAAACCCTTGAACCTTCAAAGAAAGCTGTTCCCGCTCTGATACCACTTTGATGCAAGGTAGGCCTGCAGTTACCCAGGACCTTCAATCACTCTTCGAATTGATTAAGTTCCGGCCCAAACACATGTGTCCCTTAAAAGAAACTTTGGTAATTGGTTAATAAACCAGCGCCCTTACACCTTCATTTTGGATCTCGCGTTACCACAACAACATTAAAGGATTTAACAGGTTGGATAAGATTTTCAGTGTGAACTCAACAAACATCGATGCAAACTCATCAATTAAATTTTGAGCCTCTGTTTGCTATTGGCATAAATGGTAATAACTGCTCTGCCAGCGGACCCTTAACCTTGCGCTGTAACTGTTCTCTGTAACTCATGTCCAAACTATAACCTTGTATAACTTGCGCTTGATGCTTTGCTGTATATATGGACAGCAGACCCTTAACCTTGCAATGAAACTCGTTAACCTTGGAAACCATTAGCAACCGTTGCTAATCCGGCATCCCCGACTCCAGGTCAGCGCATATACCACTTCCAATAAAATCTAAACCACGTTCAATGGCAGGTGCGCCCTCATTTTATAAAATCAAATTTTAAGGCATGCACAGAAGGTCTTCTTATCTCAGCTTTAACTTCATGTTATTCATTACAATTAACAGTTATATAATTATCAACCATGCCCGGCAATCACTATGCCCATTCACGCGCTCCTGCAAACATTTCATGCACATAGGGTTATTAACCACGCAATTACTCTGCCCCAATGTATACAGGTCATATGATACATATATCTCTGCTCCAGAATGAAACATAGTTTATACAACCACGCGCTCCGGTTTTTCCACACGCACAGGCAGTATCACGCCAACAGTAACCGTCCAAAATTTTATTCAAACTTAATTTTTTTCGCTCCTCTCTAAAGTGTTGTAGTCCGAAGCTTCTCGATGAGATCAACATGAGTCATAAACATACGCCTACAGCAGTATCTCACCAACCCAATGCATCAAGAGCGTCCCCTTCAGTATAGTCGGCCTGCAGAAGGTCGAGGTACGTATCCCACTTATTCCCAATCACCCTTCCGCAAGTAAATCAACGAACTGGGATCTAACATAGAAAATATAAAGGCGTTATATGATGTTGTATTGAGGATAATTTATTGTGATTTGGACAGGCAATTACACTAACAATTCCATAAAAGAAAGTAAGTAAACTTGTGACATTGCAACGGCTCACAATTGGCGATTAATCCTTTAATTGTAGATCGACTTCAAAATCAACCAGTATATATGTATATATGTAATTTGAAACAAAAAAAATTACTTACAAATTGTGTTGGCCAGATAAGCAGAATTTATGGCCCTTTACAAATTGCCCGAAGGCTCTCAACCAGAAAACTCTCACACTCCCTCTCTCTATCTCTCTCTAGTCTCTCTGATCCTCAATGTCTTTAAGGATTCCTAATTTATAAAAACTAAGCATGATCTAGAATCATCCAACTAAAAGCTCTAAGAGTCTACATGCAAAGCATCTTGAGGCTTTTTCCCATCTTTTTCCCCGATCTAAAATAGAAAAGCTTTCCTTATCCACATCTATTTCTTTTATGCCTAAATCCACTCCCTATTTTATTAAAAATAACAAAATATTTAAAATAATCACACCCCCCTTTTTATTCCATATTTACAGATGAAGAGGGTCTTGATGCTCCTGCATCAGTGGAGGGCTTACTTTGGCTCGTTTGGCTTATTTTAAGCCATGAGAAATAGTAGATATATTATTCAATTTTCTCGTAAGGGATTCTAGGATAAAATATATTGTTCATGTATTTTAATTTTTTATATGTAATCATGTATTATAAAATGTATTTATTTCTATCTCATCTTTTACTGACAAGTGGTTTCAAAGCCAAGGGATTCTGGCTTGTAGAAGGAGATGATGGTTTCAAATGTCAAAGCATGATATGTTGAGGCTAAAATTAACATAGAGAAGCCTAATTGAGATTTTACCTACATACATGAATATTATATGAGAGGAAATAGAGGTGTAGTAGGGTGATATGCAACTACAAAAGTGATATTGTATAAGAGCATGAATATTATGTGAGAGGAAATAGAGATGTAGAAGGATGATATGCAACTACAAAAGTGAGATCTAGTGAGGAAAGAAATTGTGTGTTAAAACGAGAGAATTGTGGCATAAGTACTTAATAATAATAACAAAAAAATATTACTTTGGAAATGGAATTTGTAAATTATTGAGTAGGACAAAATATGGTGTTCATGTTTTTCTAATTGTTTGTGTTATCATGTATTATAAAATGTATTTATTTCTATCTCATTTTTTACTGACAAGTGGTTTCAAAGCAAGAGATTGTGGCTTGTAGAAGGATATGATGGTTGCAAATGTCAAAGAATTATATGTTGACGCTAAAACTAGCATAGAGAAGCCTAACTACAAAAGTGAGATCTAGTGAGGAAAGCAATTATATGTTAAAGTGAGAGAATAGTGGCATAAGTACTTAACAAAGATAACAAAAATATATTACTTTCGAAATGGAATTTGTAAATTATTGACTAGAATAAAACATGGTGTTCATGTATTTTTAATTGTTTATGCGTTATCATCTATTATAAAATGCATTTATTTCTATCTCACAATTGGTTTCAATGCCAAGGGATTGTGGCTTGTAGATGGAGATGATGGTTGCAAATTTCAAAGAATTATATGTTGAGGCTAAGACTAACATAGAGAAGCATAATTTAGATTTTACCTACAAACATGAATATTGTATGAGAGGAAATAGAGTTGTAGTAGGGTGATATGCAACTACAAAAGTGATATCTAGTGAGGAAATATGTTAAAGTGAGAGAATAGTGGTATAAGTACTTAATAATAAAATAATAAAACATAACTTTGGAAATGGTATTTTTAAATTATTGAATAGCAATAACAAAAAGAAATATTACTTTGGAGATGAAAATTGTAAATTACATGAGAGAATAGTGGCATAAGTACTTAATAATAATAACAAAAAAATATTACTTTGGAAATGGAAATTTTAAATTATTGACTAGGATAAAATATGGTGTTCATGTATTTTTAATTGTTTTTGTTATCATGTATTATAAAATGTAATTATCTCTATCTCATTTTTTACTGACGAGTGGTTTCAAAGCCAAGGGATTGTGGCTTGTAGAAGGAGATGATGGTTGAAAATGTCAAAGCATTATATGTTGAGGCTAAAACTAACATATAGAAGCCTAACTACAAAAGTGAGATCTAGTGAGGAAAGCAATTTTGCGTTAAAATGAGAGAATAGTGGCATCAGTAGTTAGTAATAATAACAAAAAAAAATATTACTTTGGAAATGGAACTTGTAAATTATTGACTACGATAAAATATGGTGTTCATGTATTTTTAATTGTTTATGTGTTATCATGTATTATAAAATGTATTTATTTCTACCTCACAAGTGGTTTAAAAACCAAGGGATTGTGGCTTGTAGAAGGATATGATGGTTGCAAATGTCAAAGCGTTACATGTTGAGGCTAAAACTAACATAGAGAAGCCTAATTGAGAATTTACCTACCTACATGAATATCGTATGAGAGGAAATAGAGGTGTAGTAGGGTGATATGCATAAATGAGAGAATAGTGGTATAAGTACTTAATAATAATAACAAAAAAATGTTACTTTGGAAATGGAATTTGTAAATTATTGAATAGCAATAAAAAAAAAAATATTACTTTGGATATGAAAATTATGAATTACATGAGAGAATAGTGGCACAAGGACTTAATAATAATAACAAAAAAATAATACTATGGAAATGAATTTGTGAATTATTGAATAGAAATAACAAAAAGAAATATTACTTTGGAGATTAAAATTGTAAATTACATGAGAGAACAGTGGCATAATATTAGTTTGGATATTAAAATTGTAAATTACATGTATATGGCACCAGAATGTAACACTTGGCCTATCCTTTCTTGCGAAGCCTTGGAGTAGACCTAGGTGATAGGAGAGAAGGGCATGAAAATGTTTAAAGGGATGATTGCATGAGAGGAATCAAATATTCTAATTAGTAAATTTTAATGGCAGAAGTGTCCTCAGACACATAATTTTATTAATCACAAAAAACAATTACATAATTTGATTTTGCAAGAGTTTACACCCGAACAACCAAACACTCTAGCAATGAGCTATTTATAAGCTCCATGTCCTAACTACCTCTAATTATGAATCACTTATTAAATAACAAGTGTCCATTTACAACAAATGCTATTCAAACCAACTAGCTAACAAATCTCCTAAAATAGAGCCTAAGATACGACACATTTGGAGAGTCATATCTTGTTACAACAACATACTTATCTAATTGTTCCATTAATAATTAACATTATAGACTACTAATTAAATTTAATTTTAATATAATTTTTTTTTCAATTTATAACCTTATAGTAATTTATTTTTGGATCATCTAACATCCCCCCCTATGATCCAAAGATACATTACAACAGATACCAAGTTCATCCCTGAACTTAGTAAATTTTATTCTGCCAAGGAGTTTCATAAAAATGTCAGAGATCTGATTGTTGGAAGGACAATAAACTGGCTTGAGGACATCTTTGGCAATGAGAGATCTCATATGATGATACTTGGTGTCCACATGCTTTGTCTTTGAATGAAAAAATGGGTTCTTGGCAAGTTTGATGGCTGACTGGCTATCAATGAATAATGATGTAGCTTTTGTCTAAGAAATGCCCAAGTCCTGCAAAATTTTACGCAACCAAACAATTTCACATGTTGCTTCCCATGCTGAAATGTACTCTGCTTCTGCTGAAGAAGTGGCCACTGTAGCTTGTTTCTTTCAACTCCAAGATACTGCTGCTGACCCCATGTTCATTAAATAACTTGATGTTGATGCTCAATCATCAATACTCCCAGCAAAGTCAGCATCAGAATACCCACCAAGTACAAAATTTTTAGTCTTTGTGTAAAGAAGATCAAAATCTTTTGTTCCTTGGATATATCGAAGAACTCTTTTGGCTGCATTCCAGTGGCTATCTCATGGTTCCTGCATAAAACGTGAAAGAATATTGATTGCATAAGATAGATCAAGATGAGTATTTGTCAAATAAATCAAGCTGCCAATCAACTGTTTGTAATTTCTCTTTTTTTATTATACTTAATTCCGTAAAACCGTTCGCATCCTATGGGTTTAACATTTGATGGACAATAAACAAGTTTCCAAGTGTTGTTATCAATTACTACTTGATATTCTTCAACCATAGCCTGTTGCCATTCTTTATGTTTTACTGCTTCTTTGTATGTGGAAGGTTCAGTAAAATCATTTGCTATCAAGGGAAAATTGCCTTCACTTCTATGTGCCCTTCAGGTACCTGTTTTATTCTGCTCATCAGGCTTTACATCTTTCAAAAGTTGAACTGCCCATTTTGGTAGTTCATGCTCACTTGTTTTTGCTTCTGTAAAGTCTCCATCATTGTAAAGAGGATTAATATAAACCGATGTTCGTCATTTAGGTGAAGAATGTGGAGAATCATTGTCAAAAGAACTGCTGCTTCTTGGAGATGCAGATGAACTGCTAGAAGACCCAGTTGATGTTGTTGATATAGATGGATTGGATGACTCATCTTCAGAGGAACGAAAATCAAGTTCATACTAATTTGGTGAAGTTGGTTGACTCTGCATTTTTCCATTGCTTTTACTTCCCTTAGTTTCTAACTTGTGAAGAAGATTTTCAATTTCTTCAGCACTCTTACTCTTTGTTTCATCAAAAATGACATCCCTGCTCACAATGAATTTTCCATTGGTCAAAAGATGATACCATTTCTTCTCATCAGAATAGCCAATCATTGTGCATTTTAAACTTCTTCAGTCAAGCTTAGCTCATTTTTCTTTCGGAACTAAGGCATAAAATATTGATCCAAAAACTCTAAGATGTTTAACTCGAGGTTTGAAACCAAACCAAGCTTCATAAGGTGTGATTCCATCTAAAGAATCAGTTGGAGATATGTTTCCTAAGTAGACAGTTGTATGAATTCATTTTGCCCAATATGTTGGACTTAAACTCTTGAAAGTTAACATGGATCTCGCCA
The DNA here is from genome assembly GCA_000404065.3 of Pinus taeda. Taxonomy (NCBI): domain Eukaryota; kingdom Viridiplantae; phylum Streptophyta; class Pinopsida; order Pinales; family Pinaceae; genus Pinus; species Pinus taeda. Next base: position 19,418 of record APFE030919919.1, on the reverse strand, counting down.
TTCCTAACAAAGTGTGATTCATTCTTTCGACTACTCCATCTTGCTGTGGAGTGTAAACATTAGTAAGATGTCATCTTATGCCATTTTCACTGCAATAAGTTTTGAATTCATTTGAAGTGAATTCTCCCCCATTATCTGTCCTGAGAGTACCTATCTTTTCTCTTTGGACTTCATTTCAACCAGTTGGCGAAAAATTTAAACTTATCAATGCTTCTGACTTGTTCTTCAAGAAGTAAACCCAAGTCATTCTGCTGAAATCATCAATGAATAGTAAGAAATATTTGCAACCACCAAATGAAGTTTGTAGTGGCCCGCAAACATCACTGTGAACTAGCTGTAGCCGCCTGTTTGCACGCCATGAACTTGTTGGAAAACTTTCTCGACTTTGTTTGCCATAAATGCAAGCTTCACATTTTGCATTTTCCTTTCTGAAAGTGGGAATTCCTTTAACCATTCCTTGTTTCTGCAATTGAGAAAGACTTTCAAAATTTAAATGTCCATATCTTACATGCCATAGTCTTACAAGTGAAATACTTGTACTCACTGCCCCTGCAAAATCAGAATGCCTTAACTATCCCTTTCATCCGTAATAGTTTTCCATCTTCATAACCTGTCATGACTGTTTTCAAGTTTTGTTTGAATGAATTAATCTTGACTAAACCATCTTCCATAATCACCTGATGTCCTGCTTGTTGAATCATGACTAAAGAGAGAAATTTTTTCTTAAACCTCGGTACATAACATACATTGGAAATCATTTTTTCCCCAATGCCAGGGAGAAAAACTTTAACTTCTCCTTTTCCATAAGGAGTATGCTTTGTATCATCATCAAGAAAAATGGAATTAAGTTGGCAACCTTGAAAATTCCAGAAAAGTCACGTCGACAAGTCATGTGCTGAGTGGCCCCAGAATCGAAGATCCAAGCATCTTCATAGTCACTTCTAAGATGGGATGAAAATTGTGATGCTGGCGAGGAAGTAAAAACATATTCTGAGTTATCATCATCTTGATCATTTGCAAATTGCACTGGATGCTGCTGAAACTTGGAAATTTTATTAAGTGAAGTTCGACAATCTTCAACATAATGGCCAACTTTGTTACACCTTCGACACAAAATTTGACTTAAGACTCTTTCTCCTCCTGAATATTGTCCTCTGCCTCTACTTTGACTTCTATGTTGAGATTGTCCTCTACCTTGACTATTATTTCCTTGTCCTTGAAAATTGCCTCTTCCTTGGTTGTTTCCTCTACCTTGAAAATTATTCCTTCCTGGATTGTTGCCTCTGTTAAAATTGTCTCCTCTGCTTTGGCTTGGACCTCGACTTTGTACATTATGTGCTGCTTGATTCTGATTCCCTCTACCTCTGCCTTGAGAACTGTCTACTGATGATTTACTAGTGCCAGCCTCTGTGAGAAAAACATCTTCACCAACTTTCTTCTTCTTCCCAAAAGTTTTATCATGTTGAGTCAACATTTCACAGAGTTCATCAAACTTTAGTTTCTCTAATTTCCCAGTTACTTGTAGAGTCTCCAAAAAATGAGTGTAGGAAGAAGGAATTCGAGCAATTACAATTGTGACCATAAAGCTATCATCAATTGTGGGAAAACTAGCATTAATAATTTTCTGCCTAATATTCTTATGTCTTGAGATATATTCAAGAACATCACCGCCTTCAGTTAATTTTTGTTGCAACAATTTTAATTGTAGATAAAATTTCTTTGATTCAGGTTGAGTATCAAAGAGGTCTTTAAAAGTTTTCAAAGCAGACCATGCATCTGTAGCATTTTCTATATGGACATACATTTCATCATTCATAGAAGATTTAATAAGAGCTAAGGCTTTAGCATTCTTGACTTCCCATTTTTCTAGGGCAGCTACATCCGTGGGTTTATTCAGCTTAACATCTCCATCACATATACCCTGCCATAATTCATTGTAAATGAGAGTGCTTTCGATGAGACGATGCCATGTTTTATAAGATTTTGTGCCTTCGAGTTTGTCAGAATCAGAAAACAAATTAATCAACTTACACATTGTAGTGTTAAGACTTCACACCATGAATCAAGCTCCAAAAAAAATTCAAGATGTGCAACACAACAACAACACACGATGCAAAAAAAGAACTATCGGGGCTTGGCCTTGACCCTCGAATAGTAGTCAAAACAGGATAAAATTGACTAAGCTTTGCACTTGGCTGTAATCAATTTCTCAAATTTTTACAAGGAAAATTTCAAAATTTGACTTTTACAATGGTGCTTTTGCAGAGTCTAGTAAAAAAATTATGTTAGCCCCCCTGAAAGTAAAATTACTTTGAGTTACAATGTGATGATCCCAATTGAAAAATAAAAAAGAACTTCTTAAAAACAAATTACCCAACACACCTTATCTCTCCAATTTACAAATTACAAATAAAACTCCTTATTACTCCAAAAATTACTGCCCTAAACATTTAGAAATAACCACACAGCTTATTTCTCCAAAAATTTTATTTTACAAATAAAAGAAAAATCCTTACCTCTCCAAATTACAAACTATATATAATAAAAACCTTTGTAAAAATTTTAACCCTGAATTAAAAAATTCATTTTTCTTTGTCTTCTTGCCATTGTAGTAATTTTCTGCGCAGATCCACTTGCGCTCTCATTAGATATCATGTAATAATTCATTTCGCTATATCCAGTGCTTTTGTAAACCATTAACAATTACAGGAAGAACAGTAAATCTGCTCTACACAAAATTCCTTGGAATTTTTCAGCATTCAAGCTCTCGTGGCATGTTCCTCATTAGATGGGCTCTCAAGGCTTAGCTGGCAGACTAGCTTCGCTCGCTTCACTCCATTTTTTTTTTGCTGCTGAAATTTGGACCTGTTGCGAAAGGGCTAGAGGCTGGACTATTATAGATCAGGTGACTTTCTTAATGTTTTTCGCAGTGGAAATATGGTCTAGCAAGTCTCCATTTTCATTGATCCTCTGCAATCTGAAAGAAATAGAGATCGATCCGATCTGGAGATTCGAATGCGAGTTGCCGGAAATCTAAATTTCTTCATGTCCAGTCCTCCGAAATTTAGTAGTGATAGAGATTTGAACGCGGGTTGCTGGAAATCTAAATTTCTTCGTGTCCAGTCCTCTGGAATTTAGTAGTGATGGAGATTTCCTTTAACAATTACAGAGGACGAACTCAAGCTTCTGTGAGATTACGTGAAAGAGACACTGGTGGAGGAATCTAATGTATACCCTGTTCATAGTCCAGTGGCAGTGCGTGGAGACATCCATTGACAATTTCATGATCTAATGAAAATTTTCAAACAGGAGGTCAGGTGCCGGATATAGATTATATATTTATGGGAGATTTTGTCGATAGAGGATACAACAACATTGAAGTATTCATGATTCTATTATTAAAAGCAAGATATCCAACCCATATAACGCTTTTGTGTGGGAATCATGAAAGCAGAGGAATGAACAACATTCTATTTTTGCATGGACACGAGGGCTTGCACACAAGGTAAAACTAGACAGAAATGCAAGGATACTTGAATTTGCAGAGAAGCTGGAAGTTGCTTGAGTAGAAACTGTTGAGGCTGGAAAAAAATGACAAAAGACTTGACAGAAGTTTGGCAGAGGTTGAAGCCAATAAAATAATAGAAATTGAAGACTCAACGATTTTGATAATATTCAAAAAAATGTTTTTCACATTTAACGATCTAAAATCAATAAAATAATAAAATTTCTTCTCTTTTGAACAAAAACTTGACAAAATTCATACCAATCATTCACTGAACAATTCAATGGAGTTTTCCAAAAACTTGGAGAGCTAGAATCTCCTCTTCACATCCACTGCAGCATTACTGGAGCTCTGATATCGACTCACGTTCAAACTCTAAAGGGAAGAAGAGTAAGCTAAAGTGTTGTTTTTGTGGCAAATTAGGGCATTTAAAGAAGGAATGATGGAAACGAAAACAACAAACTTCTAAAGCAAATTCTTCGACAGTGAAGAAGGAGGTAAATATGACAGATACATGTTCGACATCTGGTTCAGGTATGAGTGATGAAGTATTATCAGTTAATGTGTCAAATCATGATCAACATTGGTTGTTAGATTCCGGTGCATCAAACCACATGTGTATCCATAAAGAATGGTTTAAGACATATAGATCAATTAATGATGGAGTGGTGTACATGGGTAATGATGTAACATGTAATATTGTGGGGATTGGGAGCATACAACTACAAATGTTTGATGGGACAACTAAAATGTCAACTGATGTGAGGCATGTACCAGATTTAAGGAAAAATTCGATTTCATTAGGAGCACTTGATTCAAATGGATATAAAACTGTAATTCAAGGTGGAGTAATGAAAATTTACAAAGTTATTTTACTAGTTATGAAAGCTGAGAAGGTAGGAAATCTATTTCAGTTAGAAGGAAGTACAGGGTCAGATTTTGTGTCTACGGTGTCTGAACATGACAATAGTTCCATTCACTTATGGCATCAAAGGTTGGGGCATATGAGTGAAAGAGGGTTAAAAATTTTCACTGATCGCAAGTTACTTCCAAATCTAAAGTCTGGAAAGTTAGATTTCTGTAAGCATTTTCTGTTTGGAAAACAATGTAAACAAAAGTTTAAAACAGGCAAGCATACTAGTAAAGGAATACTTCATTATATCCATTCAGATGTCTGGGGTCCAGCCCCCTACAACCTCATATGGTGGTTCGTCATATTTTGTATCGTTTATTGATGACATTTCTAGGAAAGTGTGGGTCTACATGTTGAAAAGGAAGTCTGATGTTTTTTCAGTTTTCAAGCAGTTTAGAGCATTGGTAGAAAACAACACTCGTAAAACAATAAAATGTTTAAGAACTGACAATGGTGGTGAGTTTACTTCCAAGGAGTTTGATAGCTATTGCAAGGATGCAGGGATCGAGAGACATAAGACCACGGTTTATACTCCTCAGCAAAATGGAGTTGTTGAATGCATGAATAGGACTCTTCTAGAGATAGCAAGGAGTATGCTGAGTAATGCTAGGTTGCAAAAGGAGATGTGGATGGAAGCGGTGGCAACAACTTGTTATGTGATAAACCGATCTCCATCGACGGCGATAGGCTGCAAGATTCCGCAAGAGGTATGGAAAGGACACCCTTGTGACTATTCTAAACTCAGAGTGTTTGGTTGTGCTTCATATGCTCTAGTGCCTAAACATCAGCGAACTAAATTAGATCCAAAGTATAAAAGATATATCCTTGTTGGGTATGGTGTTGGAACAAAGGGATATAGATTGTGGGATCCTACTACCCACAAAATCATCATCAAAAAAGATGTAAAGTTTAATGAATCCTCTCTTGTACAGTTAGATGTAGATAGTAAATTGAAACAAGATGATGTATCTGACTTTCAGCACATTCAGTTTGATAGCATTTCTAATGATAGTCATGATGACCATAGTTCATATACTAGTCATGAACAGGTTTTAGAATCAGAACATGAACAGGGTTCAGGTATAGATCATGAACAGGTCTCATATACTGATCATCAAGAAGTTCCTACAGATGGTAGTTAGCCAATTGAGGAAGCGCCAGAAACATCCTTAAGGAGGTCGACAAGAATCAAACGGCCACCGAGAAGGTATGATGATTATGTTACTTCAGTTGCATTTACTGCTAATGACGATGAACCTCTGTGCTATCAGGAAGCAATAGAAGGTTCGAAAAGTGACAAGTGGAAAGCAGCCATGAAGGACGAAATGATGGCCTTAAGTAAGAATGGCACATGGGATCTGGTTGAGCTTCCAAAAGGCAGGAAAACTGTGGGGTGTAAATGGGTTTCAAGCTGAAACGGGGTGTGAATGATATGGAAGACAGCTACAAAGTGCGGCTGGTTGCAAAAGGGTTTTCTCAGAAAGCCAGTGTTGACTTTCATGAGATTTTTTCACCAGTGGTTAAAATTGTTTCAATTAGAATTGTGTTAGCATTAGTGGCTTTGTTTGATTTAGAGTTGCAGCAGTTAGATGTTAAGACTACATTTCTACATGGTGATTTAGATGAGGAGATATATATGGAACAACCGGAAGGGTTTGTTCAACATCGCAATGAGAAATTTGTCTGCAGGCTCAAGAATTCATTATATGGCCTGAAGCAGTTGCCTCGGCAGTGGTATAAGAAGTTTGATTCTTTCATGTTGAGTCAGAAATATGTTAGAAGTGAATATGATCATTGTGTTTATTTCAAACAGTTGAATAATGGAATATTCATTATCTTGGTATTGTATGTTGACGATATGCTTTTAGCAAGAAAAAGCATAGAAGAAATCAACAGGTTGAAGGCTCAGATGGCAAGGACATTTGATATGAAAGATCTAGGAGCAGCAAGACAGATTTTGGGCATGGAGTTTTTCAGAGACAGGAGCAATGGTAAGCTATGGCTATCACAACA
>APFE030919919.1:0-12977 GCA_000404065.3 Pinus taeda | reverse complement strand
ATGTGCATTATAATTTATTACCATCTAAATTTTATTTAGAAAGGAAAACACATATATAAAGAATAACAAACAACTGAAATCTGAAGAGAAAAAAAAATACCATAAATACCTTAAATTTTATTTTTAAATTACCCTTTACATGATTTTTAAATTTTATTTTAACTAATTTTATCTAATTTCAACCATTCTCAGCTATAAAAATATACATTAGACTCTAGGGAATTTAGACATACCCAAACAGGTTTCTCATAAATCTTTTTGCATATCACATCAGAATTTAAATTGGAGCGGCATCTTATGCACCGTTTTCTCCCGAACAGTCTACGAATGCAGATTGGTGTAGATTTGTATTAATACATTTTCGAAGTTTGATTATATTAAAGTGATTTTTAATGTTGTTAAAATTAAATAATATTAATTAATCTCTTTAAGAATATATAGGTTAAACTGGAGTAAAAAATTACTGCCACTAAAAATAAATAAGGTTAATTAGTGCACACCTATTATTCGTATATCCAAAAATTACATGTGTTTAATTTTAAAGCCTGCCCCTAATCTCTTTGGGCATTCAATCGTATTGAATAGAAGCGCTTATAATGATGTATACTGCAGGAGAAGCCATATGAATTGGGGAAGACAGATCTGTGGTGTAAAATCTATATATTATAAAATAATTATAATAGATAAAAATTTTTTTTTTTAATAAAGTGATTAAAAAGTGGTTTTGAATTGGATTTGGTATTTATTTAATTTCAAGTTTAAACCTTATGAAAGAGTATTGAGAATCAAATCCACATTAAAAATAAATAAATTATTTAAAAAACCTCTGAACTAAATTAAATTTCACAAAAACATAGTAAAAACATTCCACCTTGGAAATCCGCCTTTCCCGATTATTTTAGGGTGGCTGTAGTTGGCATTAGCTGCTGCCAATTCCTCTTTGGTTACCCTCGACAAGGGGCTACACATTCTTTGAATACGACCTTCTTCGGCTTGTAGATGCTCTGCGCTTTCTGCAACTTTGTATTAATAGAAAGAGTAGAAAAAGTATTAATACAGATTTCAGCAATTACTTCGGTTGGGAATTTTCTGTTTAATTTCAAAACAAATATAAAGAGGAAAGATGCTCCTATATCATGTTGGAATTTATTGGTTTATTTTTTATAACTGATTCAACTATTTTCATTGGGATGGCCCGAGACCATTTCAATCGTCTAACAATGAAATCAACCGTGCATGAGGGAACAGGTGGCATGGGAGGTAAGTATTTTCTAGAGGAACACTTGATGGCCTAACCAGAAGGACACCTAATGGCCTAAATATTCATTATCCAAATTAAATTAAATAACATAGTTTAGTATAATTTTGTTTGAAAGAAAATAATTTAAATTAATACGTTTTTTGTATTCTCATTTTTGTTATAAGAGATATTTGTAGTTTATTGCATTACTAATATTAACTTTGAAATATAAAAAACTAAATATTAATAAACAAAAATTCTAAAAAACTAATTTATAATAAAATATTATACTATTAACATAATATGTTTTAATAGCTATATATTACATTTTATATGTGAAGATAAGTATACATAAATATTTCATGTAAATATGTATATTTATTGAATTTTCAATATATATATACTATATTAGCAATGTCAATTAGATTTTTTCTATTAATAAATTTTGTTTTAAAATATGTAATTCATCTATTTTTTTAATATAAACTCATGACATGGTATTTACCAATTATTATTGAGAGGAGAGAAAAGGGGCATGTTAAATTTTAAAAGTAATTATTCTAAAATATATATATAGGGAGATTCATTTCTCTATTATAAACTTATTTATTTATTATCTTTTACAATATCTCATTGTCAAATCTATTAATGTCAGCACTATTATAATTATCATTTACTACTTTCATATATGATGAAGGATAACGATGACATTTTAATAATAGAACTGAACATAACAAATATTTCAGGTCAACTATATCTTATATATATATTATATATTATATATTATATATATATATATAAATATATATTTGCAACTTACAAGACTCAAGATGAGTTACTGATTTTCACATGTAAAATTTTCATTGAGATTTTTACTAACAAAAAAAGTTTTGTATATTGAGAGATTTAATCTTTCTTGAGGTTTGGCAGATTGAGAGTTAAGACAGATTTATATGTAAAGATACCCATGCTAGTGCTCGTGCTCGAGCCAACCATTCTTGCTCCTTAAACTATGCTTCAAACTACTTGACTGTGTATTTAAAAATCATTGACTGTCTTCAACAGCAACACAAAAAAAACTTGAGAAATACCTTTGAATCTTTGTTGACCGAGTCTTAACTCTGCTGGAGAAGCTGCTGCAGCAAGAAAATCCTTCACTCAGCATCTTTGACACCTTCAAAGAGCCTGGACAAGCTCTGATACCATGTTGGGAATTTTCTATTTAATTCCAAAACAAATATACAGAGCAAAGATGCTCCAATACCATGTTGGGAATTTCTTATAATTCCATAACAAAAAATTAATAGAGAACAATGCCCTGTTTCTTAACACAGTGGAAACAAAAATTGTTTGCGGAATACAGTGTTTCAGCAACACAATTTCGTCAATTGCTGAATGCAATGTTTCAGCAATGCTCTGTTTTGACGTCGAGAAACTATTTTCTGAATACGGTGTTTCAGAAACACAAAAAAAACTTGCATTCATTATCAAGACTGCTGCTACAAGATTCTTCCTCTCACAGATGGATCTCACAAATGCTGTTACAAAAGCATCTTCCTCTTAACAGAGGGATTCTCCAAATGCTATTACAAAAGCATCTTCCTCACACAAAGGGATTTCACAAATGCTGTTACAAAATCATCTTCCTCTTAACAAAGGGATTCTCCAAATTCTATTACAAAAGCATCTTCCTCACACAGAGGGATTTCACAAATGCTGTTACAAAAGCATATTCCTCACACAGAGGGATTTCACAAATGATGTTACAAAAGCATCTTCCTGACACAGAGGAATTCCAACCAGGGAATGCTTTAGTTCCACACAAATGAATTACTCTGTCTCTGCTTTGAGATTTTACACCACTGTCTGTAAAAATCTCTTCATTCGCGCTGCTCTTCATAATGGCGTTCAGGCTGTAATATCTCTGCACTACTATGCATTACAGATTTTGTCTTCTCCTGAAAAACATTACATTGTTGTGTGTAAAACTTCTTCACTCTTCTAACATTCACGCTGCTGCGTATTTCTCTGCATTACATTTCATTCTCAAAAATGACATTAGCGCTGCTACGCATTCCCATTACATATGTTCAACAAAAAATATTACAGTCACGCTTCTGCGTGCTCCCTTTCTCAAAAGCAAACCACACCAAAACATATTCACACTGCTGTGTGCTGCGTTTTCATATTCAACAACAGAAACTATACTCACACTACTGCGTGTAAATTTCATTTCATGTTTTACAAAACAAAACAGGGGAATACTTCTCCTTCGCGCTGTTTTGTGCTTCACTTGCATATACATTTCTACGCTACTGTGTATTCATATCATTACATCCACACTGCTGTGTGTATTACATTCAACCTGCTGGAAAACTTCTCCTTACATTCACTACGCCGAGTTTCTCTTTTTATTCCATCCACAAAAACTGGACATTCACGCTCTGCTGCATTTTGCCCTCTTTCTCGTTGGCGCTCAACTGCGCTTAGCTTACATTGCATATACCTCAAAACAAGGCATTACATTTTCCCTCTGCATATTACACAGTTGTGTGTAAAAAACCCCCCTTTTTTTACTTCGCACTGCTTCCATTTCATTACACATTCAACACTACAATTACCAACTACAATTAAATTTCATTAAATGCTTCATGTGGACTTTGCTTCTTCATCCATCCAACACTTTCAATCAACCCTGCATCTGAACTTTCTGGATGTTGCAGTACATTCCCCATGTCTGCAATAAAACCTGGTGTTTACTATTTTTACCAACTCTGCCATGATTTTTGTCTTCTTAAATGTTTGATGTCCTTGGTCTTGAAAAACAAAATCTACACCGTGTAAGCAAAAATCTAGTCTCGGTCTGTTGTTTTAATTGGTGCGGGGAAGTGTACTAGTTTTCTGGAAACAATACAAAGAAGGGGAAATTAACATTTCAACAACTTCGTTGAGGGCATCTCGTGCCCATGGTAGAGCTTTTCATTATGGGAGGCGCCATGAATTTGTTAAGGTCTGCTTTGAATTTTGAGAACTACACACGGGTGGTGGATGGGCAGATAAATGGTGTGCGAGAGGACACTATGTTGATTCTGAGCGGGAGCTTTGAAGGGCTCTGTTTTAGCCCAACATTTCTTTATCCCAGGTGCAATGGGTTTCGAGGGCTCTGTTTAGATGGGCAGATCAAGGGCTCTGCTTTAACCCAACATTTCCTTCTCCCAGGCGCAGTGGGTTTCGAGGTCTCTATTTGGATGGGCGGATAAATGGTGTGGGAGAGCACGCTATGTTGATTCCGAGTAGGAAGGGATCTGTTTTAGCCCAACATGTCTTTATCCCAAGCGCAATGGATTTCAAGCGCTCTGTTTTAGCAGAGCATTTCTGTATATCAGGCGCAGCTTGTTTGGTTATTCGTTTATTTTTTATAACTGATTCAACTGTTTTCAATCGGATGGTCGAGACCATTTCAGTCGTCTAACAATGAAATCAACCGTGCATGAGGGAACAGGTGGCATGGGAGGTAAGTATTTTCTAGAGGGACACTTGATGGCTTAACCACAAGGACCCCTAATGGCCTAAATATTCATTATCCAAATTAAATTAAATAACATAGTTTAGTATAATTTTGTTTGAAAGAAGATAATTTCAGTTAATACGTTTTTGTATTTTCATTTTTGTTATAAGAGATATTTGTAGTTTTTTTGATTATTAATATTAACTTTGAAATATAAAAATCTAAACATTAATAAACAAAAAATTCTAAAAAAGTAATTAATACAAAAATAATTATATATACTGACCAATAAATATATGTTTTAATAGACTATATATTAACATTTTAATATGTAGAATATAAGTCATACATAAATATTTCAATGTCAATTATGTATATACTATTTAAAATCTTACAGATATATATCAATGTCAATGAGAGAATTTTTGTTCTATTAATAATTTTTGTTTCAAAAATATGTAATTCACCTATTTTTTAATATAAACTCTACATGTAATATTACCAATATTATATAGAGAAAGAGAAAAGGTGGCATGTAACATTTTAGAAGATAATTATATCTAGAATAAGTATATATAGAGAATCCTTTCTCTATATATACTTATTTTAATTATAATTATCTTTTAAAATATCTCAATGTCAACTCTATACATGTCAGCTCTATATACATATATTTACTAGTTTCATATATGATTAAGGCACGGATGCACATTTTAATGAATAGAACATGAAACATAAACAAAATATTTCAAGGTCAACTATATCTATATATATAAATATATATTTGCAACTTACAAGACTCAAGATTAGTTACCGATTTTCACATGTAAAATTTTCATTGAGATTTTTACTAAAAAAAAAGTTTTGTATGTTGAGACATTTGATCTTTCTTGAGGTTTGGCAGATTGGGAGTTAAGACAGATTTATATGTAAAGATACCCATGCTAGTGTTGGTGCTGGAGCCAACCATTCTTGCTCTCTAAACTATGCTTCAAAATACTTGACTCTGTATTTAAAAATCATTGATTGTCTTCAACAGCAACACAAAAAAAAACTTGAGAAATACCTTTGAATCTTTCTTGACTGAGTCTTAACTCTGCTGGAGAAGCTGCTGCAACAAGAAAATCCTTCCTTCAGCTTCTTTGACACCTTCAAAGAGCCTCGACAAGCTCTCATACCATGTTGGAAATTTTCTGTTTAATTCCAAAACAAATATACAGAGCAAAGATGCTCCAATACCATGTTGGGAATTTCTGATAACTCCATAACAAAAAATGAACAGAGAACAATGCCCTGTTTCTTAGCACAGCAGAAACAAAAATCGTTTGCGGAATACGGTGTTTCAGCAATGCAGTTCGTCAATTGCTGAATGCAGTGTTTCAGCAACGCTCTGTTTTGACGCCGAGAAACTATTTTTTGAATACGGTATTTCAGCAACACAAAAAAAACTTTTATTCATTAACAAGACTGCTGCTACAGATTCTTCCTCTAATGGAGGGATTTCACAAATGCTGTTACAAAAGCATCTTCCTCTTAACAGAGGGATTCTCCAAATGCTATTACAAAAGCATCTTCCACACACATAGGGATTTCACAAATGTTGTTACAAAAAAGTCTTCCTCTGAACAAAGGGATTCTCCAAATGCTATTACAAAAGAATCTTCCTCAAGTAGAGGGATTTCACAAATGCTGTTACAAAAGCATCTTCCTCACACAGAGGGATTTCACAAATGATGTTGCAAAAGCATCTTCCTCACACAGAGGGATTCCAACCATGGAGCGCTTTAGTTCCACACAAATAAATTACTCTGTCTCTGCTTTGAGATTTTACACTACTATGTGTAAAAATCTCTTCATTCGCATTGCTCTTCATAATGGCGCTCAGGCTGTAATATCCCTGCACTTTTGTGCATTACAGACTATGTCTTCTCATGAAAAACATTACATTGTTGTCTGTAAAACTTCTTCACTCTTCCAACATTCACCCTGCTGCATATTTCTCTACATTACATTTCATTCTCAAAAATGACATTAGCGCTATTACGCATTCCCATTACATATGTTCAAAAAAAAATATTATAGTCACGCTTCTGCGTGCTCCCTTTCTCAACAACAAACCACACCAAAACATATTGACACTACTGTGTGTTGCGTTTTCATATTCACCAACACAAGCTATACTCACGCTGTTGCGTGCATATTTCATTTCATGTTTTACAAAACAAAACAAGGGAATACTTCACCTTCACACTGCTACATGCTTCCCTTGAATATATATTTCTACACTACTACGTATTCTTTGCATTACATCCACACTGCTATGTGTATTACATTCAACCTGCTCGAAAACTTCTCCTTAAATTCGCTACGGTGAGTTTCTCTTTTTATTCCATCCACAAAAACTGGACATTCGCGCTCTGCTGCGTTTTGCCCTCTTATTCATTTTGCGCTCAGCTGCGCTTCACTTACATTACATATACTCCGAAATAGGGAATTACGTTCGCCCTCTGCATATTACATAGCTGTGTGTATAAAAACCCCCTTTTTTTTACTTCGCACCGTTGTGTGTTTCATTACACATTCAACACTACAATTACCAACTACAATTAAATTTCATTAAATGCTTCACATGGACTTTGCTTCTTCGTCCATCTAACGCTTTCAATCATTCTTACATCTAAACTTTCTGGACGTTGCGGTACATTCCCCATGTCCGCAATAAAACCTGGTGTTTACTATTTCTACCAACTCTGCCATGATTTTTGTCTTCTTAAATGTTTGATGTCCTTGACCCTGAAAAAAAAAATCTACACCGTGTAAGGAAAAATATAGTCTCGGTCTGCTGTTTTAATTGGTGCGAGGAAGCGTACTGGTTTTCTGGAAATAGTACGCAGCAGGGGAAATTAACATTTCAACAACTTCGTGGAGGGCATCTCGTGCCCATGGTAGAGCATTCAATTACGGGAGGTGCCATGAATTTGTTGAGGTTTGCTTTGAATTTTGAGAACTACACAAGGGTGGTGGATGGGCAGATAAATGGTGTGCGAGAGCATGCTATGTTGATTCTCAGCGGGAGCTTTCAAGGGCTTTGTTTTAGACCAACATTTCTTTATCCTAGGCGCAGTGCGTTTTGAGGGCTCTGTTTAGATGGGCAGATGAAGGGTTTTGCTTTAACCCAACATTTCCTTCTCCCAAGCGCAGTGGGTTTCAAGGTCTCTATTTGGATGGGCGGATAAATGGTGTGGGAGAGGATGCTATGTTGATTCCGAGTAGGAGCTTTGAAGGGCTCTATTTAGCCCAACATTTCTTTATCCCAGGCACAGTGGGTTTCAAGGCTTGTGTTTTAGCAAAGAATTTATGTATATCACGTGCAACAAGTTTGCTTATTGGTTAATTTTTTATAACTAATTCAACTATTTTCAATCTGATGGCCGAGACCATTTCAATCGTCTAACAATGAAATCAACCGTGCATGAGGGAATACGTGGCATGGGAGGTAAGTATTTTCTAGAGGGACATTTGATGGCTTAACCAGAAGGACCCCTAATGGCCTAAATATTCATTATCCAAATTAAATTAAATAACATAGTTTAGTATAATTTTGATTGAAAGAAAATAATTTAAATTAATACGTTTTTGGTATTTTCATTTTTGTTATAAGAGATATTTGTATTTTATTGCATTATTAATATTAAGTTTGAAATGTAAAAATCTAAACATTAATAAACAAAAGATTCTAAAAAAGTAATTATAACAAAAATAATTATATATATTGACCAATAAATATATGCTTTAAGAGACCATATATAACATTAATATGTGAATATAAGTCATACATTAAATGTTTCAATGTCAATTATGTATATACTATTTAAAATCTTACAGATATATATCAATGTCAATGAGAGAATTTTTGTTCTATTAATAATTTTTGTTTCAAAAATATGTAATTCACCTATTTTTTAATATAAACTCTACATGTAATATTACCAATATTATATAGAGAAAGAGAAAAGGTGGCATGTAACATTTTAGAAGATAATTATATCTAGAATAAGTATATATAGAGAATCCTTTCTCTATATATACTTATTTTAATTATAATTATCTTTTAAAATATCTCAATGTCAACTCTATACATGTCAGCTCTATATACATATATTTACTAGTTTCATATATGATTAAGGCACGGATGCACATTTTAATGAATAGAACATGAAACATAAACAAAATATTTCAAGGTCAACTATATCTATATATATAAATATATATTTGCAACTTACAAGACTCAAGATTAGTTACCGATTTTCACATGTAAAATTTTCATTGAGATTTTTACTAAAAAAAAAAGTTTTGTATGTTGAGAGATTTGATCTTTCTTGAGGTTTGGCAGATTGGGAGTTAAGACAGATTTATATGTAAAGATACCCATGCTAGTGCTGGTGCTCGATCCAACCATTCTTTCTCCCTAAACTATGCTTCAAAATACTTGATTATGTATTTAAAAATCACTGACTGTCTTCAACAGCAACACAAAAAAAAAACTTGAGAAATACCTTTGAATCTTTCTTGACCGAGTCTTAACTCTGCTGGAGAAGCTGCTACAGCAAGACCCTTGACAAGCTCTGGTACCATGTTGGGAATTTAATGTTTAATTCCAAAACACATATACAAAGGAAAGATGCTCCAACACCATGTTGGGAATTTTTGATAATTCCAGAACAAAAAATGAACAGAGAACAATGCCCTGTTCCATAACACAGCGGAAAGAAAAATTGTTTGCAGAATACGGTGTTTCAGCAATGAAGTTTCGTCAATTGCTGAATGCAGTATTTCAGCAACGCTGAAATTGGTGTTTCAGCAACGTTCTGTTTTAATGCCTAGAAATTATTTTCTGAATAAAGTGTTTCAACAACACAAAAAAAACTTGTATTCATTAACAAGACTGCTACTACAAGATTCTTCCTCTCACAGACGGATCTCACAAATGCTGTTACAAAAGCATCTTCCTCTTAACAAAGGGATTCTCCAAATGCTATTAGAAAAGCATCTTCCTCACACAGAGGGATTTCACAAATGTTGTTACAAAAGCATCTTCCTCTTAACAGAGGGATTCTCCAAATGCTATTACAAAAGCATCTTCCTCACACAGAGGGATTGCACAAATGATGTTACAAAAGCATCTTCCTCACACATAGGGATTTCACAAATGATGTTACAAAAGCATCTTCCTCACACAGAGGGATTCTAACCAGGGAACGCTTCAGTTCCACACAAATAAATTACTCTATCTCTGCTTTGAGATTTTACACTGTTATGTGTAAAAATCTCTTCATTCGCGTTGCTCTTCATAATGGCGCTAAGGCTGTAATATCTCTTCACTGCTGTGCATTACAGACTATGTCTTCTCCTGAAAAACATTACATTGTTGTGTGTAAAACTTCTTCACTCTTCTAACATTCATGCTACTGCGTATTTCTCTGCATTACATTTCATTCTCAAAAATGACATTACCGCTGCTGCGCATTCCCATTACATATTTTTAACAAAAAATATTACAGTCACACTTATGCGTGCTCCCTTTCTCAACAACAAACCACACCAAAACATATTCACACTACTATGTGCTGCGTTTTCATATTCACCAATATAAACTATACTCACGTTGCTCCGTGTATATTTCATTTCATGTTTTACAAAACAAAACATGGGAATACTTCACCTTCACGCTGCTGCGTGCTTCCCTTTTTATTGCTTTGAATTTTGAGAACGACAAAGGGGTGGTGGATGGGCAGATAAATGGTGTGCGAGAGGACACTATGTTGATTCTGAGCAGGAGCTTTGAAGGGCTTTGTTTTAGCCCAACATTTCTTTATCCTAGGTGCAATGGGTTTCAAGGGCTCTGTTTAGATAGGCAGATGAAGGGCTCTGCTTTACCCCAAAATTTCCTTCTCCTAGGTGCAGTGGGTTTTGAGGTCTTTGTTTGGATGGGCAGATAAATGGTGTGGGAGAGGACGCTATGTTGATTCCGAGCAGGAGCTTTGAAGGGCTCTGTTTTAGACCAACATTTCTTTATCCCAGGCGCAGTGGGTTTCGAGGGCTGTGTTTTAGCATAGCATTTCTGTATATCAGGCGCAGCGGGTTTGGTTATTGGTTTATTTTTTATAACTGATTCAACTGTTTTAAATCGAATGGCCGAGACCATTTCAATCGTCTAACAATGAAATCAACCATGCATGAGGGAACAGGTGGCATGGGAGGTAAGTATTTTCTAGAGGGACACTTGATGGCTTAACCACAAGGACCCCTAATGGCCTAAATATTCATTATCCAAATTAAATTAAATAACATAGTTTAGTATAATTTTGTTTGAAAGAAAATAATTTAAACTTATATGTTTTTTGTATTTTCATTTTTGTTATAAGAGATATTTGTAGTTTATTGCATTATTAATATTAACTTTGAAATATAAAAATCTAAACATTAATAAACAAAAAATTCTAAAAACTTAATTATAATGAAAATAATTATATATACTGACCAATAAATATATGTTTTAATAGACTATATATTAACATTTTAATATCTAGAATATAAGTCATACATTAAATGTTTCAATGTCAATTATGTATATATTATTTAAAATCTTACATATATATATGAATGTCAATGAGAGAATTTTTTTTCTATTAATAATTTTTGTTTCAAAAATATGTAATTCACCTATTTTTTAATATAAACTCTACATGTAATATTACCAATATTATATAGAGAAAGAGAAAAGGTGGCATGTAACATTTTAGAAGATAATTATATCTAGAATAAGTATATATAGAGAATCCTTTCTCTATATATACTTATTTTAATTATAATTATCTTTTAAAATATCTCAATGTCAACTCTATACATGTCAGCTCTATATACATATATTTACTAGTTTCATATATGATTAAGGCACGGATGCACATTTTAATGAATAGAACATGAAACATAAACAAAATATTTCAAGGTCAACTATATCTATATATATAAATATATATTTGTAACTTACAAGACTCAAGATGAGTTACTGATTTTCACATGTAAAATTTTCATTGAGATTTTTACTATAAAAAAAAGTTTTGTATGTTGAGAGGTTTGATCTTTCTTGAGGTTTGGCAGATTGGCAGTTAAGACAGATTTATATGTAAAGATACCCATGCTAGTGCTGGTGCTGGAGCCAACCATTCTTGCTCTCTAAACTATGTTTCAAAATACTTGAATGTGTATTTAAAAATCACTCATTGTCTTCAACAACAACACAAAAAAAACTTGAGAAATACCTTTGAATCTCTCTTCACTGAGTCTTAACTCTACTAGAGAAGCTGTTGTAGCAAGAAAATCCTTCCTTCAGCTTCTTTAACACATTCGAAGAGCCTCGACAAGCTCTGATAGCATGTTGGGAAT
Source organism: Pinus taeda (assembly GCA_000404065.3). Classification (NCBI taxonomy): domain Eukaryota; kingdom Viridiplantae; phylum Streptophyta; class Pinopsida; order Pinales; family Pinaceae; genus Pinus; species Pinus taeda. The sequence goes on along the minus strand of APFE030919919.1, from coordinate 783 downwards.
TTTCTGTTTAATTCAAAAACAAATATACAGAGGAAAGATGCTCCAATACCATGTTGGGAATTTCTGATAATTCCAGAACAAAAAATGAACAGAGAACAATGCCTTGTTTCTTAACACAGCGGAAATAAAAATTGTTTGCGGAATGCGGTGTTTCAGCAACGAAATTTCGTCAATTGTTGAATGCAGTGTTTGAGCAACGCGAAAACTGGTGTTTCAGCAACGCTCTGTTTTGACGTCGAGAAACTATTTTCTGAATACGGTGTTTCAACAACACAAAAAAATCTTGTATTCATTAAAAAGACTGCTGCTACAAGATTCTTCCTCTCATAGAGGGATCTCACAAATGGTGTTACAAAAGCATCTTCCTCTTAACAGAGGGATTCTCCAAATGCTATTACAAAAGCATCTTCCTCACACAGATGGATTTCACAAATGCTGTTACAAAAGCATCTTCCTCTTAATAGAGGGATTCTCCATGTTATGCTCTTAACCTGCAAATGATACCCAAATATAGAATATGCGAAGAGAAGATACCCAAAACATAGAATATGCGAAGGAAAGATACCCAGAACACAGAATAGCAATGATTTTATTATTCAGAGAGTAATGTTCACTTGCCTGTTCGAGGGGGCAACCTTCAATAGAGCAGAGCTCGACTACAAAATAAGACACGATGCTCCTCGCAGGAAGTTTCTATCCTTTATATATGACTCATACATGCAATACCACGGGCCAATACCATGGTATTACTAATACCATCTATCTAATACTACGACCCATTTG
>APFE030919918.1:125337-142136 GCA_000404065.3 Pinus taeda | reverse complement strand
TTGTTTTTAATTTTTTTTATTTTCTAAGAATAAAACAAAACTAAAATCTTAATAAAACTAAAATAAATAAAACTTAAAACTATTCTAAATTAAACTAAACTAAATGAAACTAAATTTAATCCTAAAATCAAATAAATCTAAACAAAATATGAAGAAATTTTTTTATGATTTTATGATTTTTTTAAATAAAATTCTAGCATTAACATAAAACAAAACCAATATCTAAAAATCTAAACAAAAACTCGAAAAGAGGCCTAAAGATCAACTTTTTATGATTTTTTATTTTATTTTATGTTTTGTTTGCAGGTGCTGGAGCAGTGTGGAAGGAATCCACAGGAAGTAATGCTGAAGATAAATGCGGAAATGGAGTTGTGAGGAGACAGGGATTTGATTTGCAGCAGAGTGAGAGGAGCTCTAAATATTTTCCAGAAATCTTGACAAAATTTTTGACTTGCTCTCCTTCAGATTTCTTGAAACCTTCATAAAAAAAATTTAGATCTGAAAATGAATGATTTTAAAACCCTTGGAATGCAAGATTGTTGGTTGATATTTTTGGAAAGCAATTTGAAATGAAACCCCAGCAAACAGATAGCTTGGAGAATCTTGAATTTCTTCAGCAAAGAAACCTGCAAGAATTGATCCTAAGGTCAGATATTACCCTCCAAGGCCTAGATCTGGCTTCAAACAAAAATTTCTCCTCAGACCTGTAACCTGCAACTTGTAATGGCAAAACAAAACACCCAAAGATAATATGTGCAAGAAACGAAATTGAAAACCCTAACTAAATAATTACAATATTCACAAACTGCAGACTCTAAAATAGCCAGCTTTCTCGTTATGCCACATAAATATTTTCAGAATTTAAATTTTAATGTGAGATACTTCAGAAAACCCTTCATGCATTCATTAAAAAAAAAATTCAGATGATAAGCCTGGGATTAAAAACTAGCTGGGCTCTTTCAGAAAACACAATCCGGGAGTTGGCTGGTTCAGCCGAGAACTTCCCCTAACGCCCAATGAACTCAAAACTTAAGATTTCCTGCACAACTTAAAATCAACCATTAACATAGAGGGAGAAAACAATAATGAAACCCAGATCAAATGGAGATACCTGCCATTATATTTCAGAATCTAAACTATCGTTCAAACCCTAGAGATCAGACAAGATACCTATGCCTAAATCAATCCTCATCAAGCTATTAACAATCGCTGAAAATAAAATTATGCAGAAAAATAAATCATCTTACAGCGCTTTCAGAAGAGTAACACCAGCAAGATTCTTAACCCCAAAGCTTTTCTTTATTGCACAAAAAAAATGACTACAAGAGAGCTTTCTTTAGCACCAGACTCTCAGATCTAATCTGATCTCAAATGACCCCTAACGTCCTATTTAAAGGAAAAATTCCCAACGGCTAGTTCGAGTGATCCATGTCAAAATGATCTCGACCGTCAATGAGGATCAAGATTTATTTTAATCTCATCCGTCGAATTTTTAAATGCATTTTAATATATTAAAAGATTAAAATTCTGCATTTATTTACTCAAAAATTTGACTTATTATTATTTTATTATTTTTTTAAAATTTATTTTATTTTATTTTGTTATTTTTTTTAATTGATTATCTTTTCAGTTTTTTAGTTATTTTGTAATTTTTAATTTTTATTTTTTTAATTATTATTTATCTATTATTTGATTTTTTAATTTTTCTTAATTTTTTTTATTTATTTTATTTATTGTATTTTTATTTTTATTTTATTATTTTATTTTATTTTTAGTTATTATTTTTTATTTTATATTTTTTAATTTTTTAATTTTTTATTTATGGATCCTGAACTTAGCCTTTTGGAAAAACACCTAGGACCTTAGGACTTAGACGTATTGCAGGGATTAAAACTTTTCTAACCCTCAAAGACACTTTACTCATGACTTTACAATTTTATTTCAAGGGGAAAACCCATTTAATAGACCTCATAGACCACCCATTTGCGACCAAATATATTCTGCAGATCAACACACTAGGATTCCCCTAGATTCTAATGACAAAATTCATTCCGGCTTTGGGGTTAGGCTAAAGGAAAACTCTGCTGATCATGGATCGGTGAGACAAAAAACTTTCCAGAACGTAGATTATCACTAGAAAATTAGGTCCACCTAGGCAATTTACATACATGACACAACTCTACTAAGATTATTTACAATTCACACATGCAGACTGGGTTTAAAAAACAATATGATCGGGCTGATGATGATAGGCACGGACACATCGCTCGAGCGCTATCCTTTTTGCGAAAAAGGGGGTGTACTGCTATGGGTATTTGACACATAGTGGTCAACAAGTTCTATGCTAGCAAGTACTCAGATCGAGTCTCCCAGGGTGCGCTGAACCAGTCTATGCCAACAAGCTTGTTGGGGATGCCATCCATAAATGTGGACAAACATCCCTTGGGATTCCTGTTGAAATTTCAGAAATCTGACTTTTAATGCTAATAACTTTCAGCATTAGATCTGAATCTGAAATATAAATTGCAGCAATATATATTTCACTTCTGTCTTGTCAATTGGGTTTATCTCGAGTGTTTGTGAGGAATGACTAATATCCTCTCCACGTAGGTTCAATTCCCAAAAATGACATGTTGAGCTCATAATGAGTATATTTTTGTAATGGCTTCAAGCATTGTTGTTAATTGGCCTTGTGCCCTAAAGATTATAGGGTTTCCCTTCAAGGTTTTCCCAGGCTTTGTAACTTCGAAAAATCACTTTTGTCCAATCCAAGTCCCCATGGATCCAAAGAAAACAAATACCAAACAAGTGTACTTCAATACAATAATGTTTCAACCCTTAGGGCACGCTTCTCGAGCTCAAAATAGATCTGAAAATAATTCATTACAGCACATTTAACGGCAGTAAATCTGTCCCTTTAGCTTCTATATACTTGTGAAATTACTAAACAAAATTAGCTGGATGCTCACAATAAATATGCATACCAAACAGCATTTAATATTTCTGACGTACCTAGCAGTCCCTTTGACCTATTTAAGGTCACTTGTTGGACATTCATAAAATTACCTTATCTTTATCTTAACATTCATCATGAGAATATGAGCTAAAAATCAGATCTGCAAGTACACAAAGTTTGGACAATAAAGCACACTTATATATATAAAAGAATGTTTCTCAATTAGGTCTACCCTAGATGGATGTGAGGAGTAGTGTTATCCTCCCTACCAAGGTTCAATTCTTGGAAGTGACATGTTGAGCTCTTAATGAGTATATTTTTGTAATGGCCTTGAGTGTTGTGTTGAAAAAGTTTCGAGTTCCTACAAAATCAAGTTTACCCCAGGTATCATCCTCAAAATAATGCAAAGTGTTCAATGGGTTTCCTAGAGATGTGTATTTCATAGAAGAAATATCCATAGAAGAATAAAGTTACAAATACATACCAACAACTCATCACAAGTTCGTATAAAATACTTCTTCAAGCTTATCACAAGCTAGGACTCTCCATTGCCTCAAACCCTAGCTAGGGAATCCAACATCAATAGCAAACTCTAACTAACAATAAAGAGCCCTAGAAAGGCTTGCCACCAAGCTATCTAGTCACCCAAATGATCCACAACAAGCTAGAATCAACACCAAAAATTCCATCATTGATTCTTCATCAAGCTTGTCTCACAGAAAATCGCTTCCACATTAGCATTCTTATCTTCCTTAGAGTTTACAAACCCTACCCCACTTGCATCACATAAGTATGTTGCTTACAAGACAACTCTAGCACTAGCTTCAAGTTTAAGTGTTCGTCCTATGATTTGAGTCCTCAAAACCTAGGTCTCCAACTGTTGCATCAACACAAACACCAAGACATCCATGTAACCATCAAGAGTTCCAAGCAATGTATTAAACCAAGCTCAACACTCATCAAACTAGGCTCTCCATGATCTTCCTCTAGCCTCCATAGTTCATGTATCATAGAAGAACAAGGTTGCAATCTTATTCAAGGTTTAGCCCTCTTCTTCATGTCTTCTCTAGGGTTGGAACCCTAGCACTACCTCTATATGTTTCACAATAAGAGCCACGAACTCTACAAGGCAAACCATCAACTCCTAGTGCATTGTATTCTCGTCTAGGTTTTTCTTGCATAGCACAAACCCTAGTGTGAATTATTTGGTATTTTTCATAGCAAACTAGAAATAAATTGTTAAATAAATTAACAATTAGGAAAATAATTTCTAGTTGTTGTGATAGATGAAATTTTCACATGGTTTTAGAGCGTGACTGATCATTCGGGAAGCTCAGAAACGAAGTAGGGAATTTTGCTATTCAAAGGGAGCAGCAGGCCTAGCAACCGTCGAATCGCACCTCTTTGATCTCCTATGCACCTGCAACACTGATCTGGATTTCTTGGCTAGAAATCTACCTGCCAACTGTCGAATCGCACCACTCCGATCTCCTATGCACCTGCAACACTAATCTAGATTTCTTGGCTAGAAATCTGCCTAGGAAGCGACTCCCTCTACCTTCATTTTGCCCTGTTAGGTACTGTTCTGTCTCGGCCACAACAACACCCCACTAGCTTTACTCCCTGCAATCTGCCCACAGCTTCCTGCGCCCCAACAACTGAAGGACTAAGCCTCTAGGCTCTGCGCAATCTCGACATTGGCTGAATTGCTCCCTCGGCCAACTGCGTCAACCCTCCTGGTCTCTGCGTGGCTCTTCATGAGCCTCTTCTGCCTTCCTCAGCCTCTGCGTCAACCCTTCTCTGTTGTGTTCTGCCTAGGAACAGCTTTTGTCACTCAGGACAGCTGTTTCTGCTGCAAATTCTCTGATTCAACTGGTGCCTTCAACGCTCCTGTGATCTGCAACCCTCTAATACCATATTGAAATTTCTAAGTATTACCTGTTAGAAATTTTATCTTATTCTCTGGATTATTTCGCCTACTTGTTTAATTACTAACAAGTTATTTAACCATATAAACACTGAAATAAACACAATATAGTCTCAACCATCTACAGATCAACAGCTGAAGGAAATAGACAAACACACAAGTGACACCGTTATTTTTAGACAATCATCCCCGGAAAAAACCCAACTTGGGAAAACCGGTGCAGCAATTTTGAGGGTTATATTATTATGCAGTTTTTCTAAGTACAACTGGGTGCCAAACTGGTTCACCCGACAGAGAAAATAATTTGGCAGTAATACCTCTCTATTCGGAAGCTGATATTCTAAAAGGTTGCCCCACGAAACCCTCTCCAACACAATCTGAGGCTCTGCGTCAGACCTTCTGTCCTCTGAGGCTCTGCGCAGCCTCTCTGGCTCTCTATGTCACTCCTACAGCCTATGCGTGGATGATGCAGTTCCTTCTGGCCTCTGCATAGTCCCTGCTAGCCTCTGTGTGGTGTTGATTTGGGGTAGCATCTGATGTGCTCTAGCCACGAAAATTGGTGGAGAGGCTAAAGCACATAAGATCTCCAATACCCAAAAATGGTTTGGGCAGAATCTAACTAGTTTGGGAGATATTAAAACAATTAATATTTTTAATGAAGTCCCTAAGTCTAAACTTAGGGAGAATAAAATATTAATGTGATTAATATAAAACTGAGTTAGAATGGTCCAAAAGTCATGGATCAAGCCAGATCTAATCTTAGCCGTTGATTAGGGACTTGATCTCAGTCGTTGAATTGTCAACGAGAAAAGTATAAGCGCAGGCTTGAGGGTCACTTGGAGAACACACCGAGTGAGGAAATCGAAGGAGGCATCAGAGTTACAGCGGAGGCGCTGTGAATGCAATAGCAAAGAGGCAAAGATATTACCGGGAGCATCAGCACAGAAGCCAGGGGAGGGTTGACGAAGAGCCAGCTGGAGGCCACGCAGAAGCAGCCAGAGGCCACGCAGAGGCAGCCAGAAGTTGCGCAGAGCCTGAGGAGGGCGAGTGTGGGAGTCATAGAGGCTCCAGAGGCTGACGCAGAGCCCAGAGAGGCTGACGCTGGGCCAAAAAGGCTGACGAAGGACAGACGCTAGGCCAAAAAGGTTGACGAAGGACAGACGCTAGGCCAGAGCGGTTGATGCAGACCCTAGAGGTTGACGCTGGGAGATTTCGTGGGGCAGATTGGGGCTGATATCTGTCTCCAACTGAGAGGTACTACTACCGAGGGCATTCTCTGTTGGGTGAGCCATTTCTGGCACCCAGATTGTATTCTGAAACTGCTTAATAATAAAACCCTCATATAGCTACACCGGTTTTCCCGCACTGGGTTTTTCCAGGGACATTAGTCCAAAAATAGCGGTGTCACTTGTGTGCTTGTTTTTTCCTTCAGTCGATGATCTATATGTGTTGAGACTGTACTTGTATTTATTTTCAGTATTTACATGGTAAATAACTTGTTAATGAACAAAACAAGTAAGAAGAAATAACCAGAAAGTATAGAAAGGATTTCTAATAGTTAGACTTAGAAATTACAACATGGTATCGAAGCATGGTTGCAAATCACAGGATAACTGAGGGCATCTGTTGAGCAGAGCAGCAGCAACTGAAACAATTGTCCCGAGTGACAGAAGTTGTTCCTAGCAGAAAAGAAACAAGGAAGGGGTGACGCAGTGCCTGCATCATCAGTTCGAGCCAGGAAGAGGATCAACGCAATGGCAGAGAGGAGCAGACCTGACCTATGCATTGCCCGGTCATCTTTCTCAGTGAGGAAGGATTGACGCCCGTGGCCAAGAGGTGCAGATTTTACTGGTGTCGGGATTGCCCAGAGCCTAGAAGCTATAACCTTTAGTTTGTTGGGGCATAGGAGGTTGCGGGTAAGTTGCGGAGTGAAGTTGGTGGGGTATTGTGGTCAAAACAATACCTAACAGGGCAAGACCAAGGAGGAAGAAGTTACTTCCGAGGATTTCTAGCCAAGAAATCCAGATCAGTGGTGCAGCTGCACTAACGATCAAAGTAGGGGCATCTCGACATTGTCAGAGGGGTTTCCAGGAGGGAAATCGAGGCTCAAAGGGAGTCACACTGAGAACTTCCAGGAGGGAAGTAGAGAGACCCGGAAGAGTCAAAAGACGAACAGCGAAATGGCAGTGAATGGGGTAAGAGATTAGGACAGACTGGATGGAGCCTCAAACTTCGTAGTCTAGAAGGCAAGGATCTTGTCTGTTCTAGACAAGAATCATCTCAAGCACTTCGCCTTGAACATGATAGCGATTCCAGTTGACCCAGCTAAAAACGAAAAGTATGAGAGGACCAAGAGCATCATCCTTAACGTGGTCAAGGACCATGTAGTACGAAATATTGCCGAAAAGGACACGGCAAATGCGATGTGGGAGGCCCTAACGAAATTGTATCAGCATACTTCCATGAAAAGGAAGATGCTACTAGAAAATCAACTGCAGTCATACCAAATGCAGAAGGGAGAACAGATAGACACCTTCCTCGATCAATTGAAGGAGATCCAGGATCAGCTGACTTCCATAGGGGCCATGCCGAATGAGGAGATCATGGTGAGGATCGCATTGAACGCAGTTTCAGAGGAATGGCAGGTATTTGTCCAGAGCATACTGGGCAGGTCAACCCTTCTAGATTGGAGGAACTATGGGCGGCTCTTCGTCAAGAAGAGATCAGAAGGCTAACCAAGGCAGGAAGTAGCGACAAGGGGGTCAGAATCAAGGAGGAAGAGAAGGATGTTGCCCTAGCATCTGAGGGAAAGCAGGAGAAACGGAAGAAGAAGGACCTCTCCAAGGTCAAATGCTTCCACTGCGAGGAACTGGGTCACTATGTGAGCCAGTGTCCGAGGAAGAAGAGCAAGGGAGAGGCTTTTGAGACCAAGGTTGCGCCAGCAAGGGCAAAGAAAGAAGTGGAGACAGATGATGACTGTGCCATGAGTGCTCATGCGCCACTTGAGAGGAAATGGGGAGACATCGAGCTGTAGTCAGACAGACTACATGTGATGAGGGGCAAGATCCTCGAAGTATCCAACCTCTTGGATTATACCTTGTTATGGGAGCCCCGAAGAGGAGTAGCAGGACTGGAAGATGTCGGTAGAGGCGAATGCGGATGGAGCGACAAAGGGAGCTACAGTGTAGGAGTCCCAAGACAACGTGAAGCAGCAGTGTGAGATGCACTGAGTTGTTGCAGCTGCGCAGAGGTCAGAGAGAGAGCACTTGTTAGTGACAGAGGGAGCTTTAGCAACGGGTGTGTTTCTAGCTTGACAGAGATGTCAAAGTTGGGAGATCAATTACTTACTTCTCAGTAACTGAGTTACAGTGCAGCAGTTAGCAGTACTGGTGCTATAGGTAGCATGATGAGAGGGGTTGCAGTGCAGATGCAGCAGTGGCAGTGGCAGGGCCATCGGTAGCAGCACGGATGCAGAGGGAGCCGTCATACAGATGCAGCAGTGACAGTGGCAAGGCCATGGGTAGCAGTTAATGATGCAGCAGTGTAGAGGATGTTGGGCAACAGGCCTAGCATCAGCACAAGGACCGATGTCGGATGATCAGGGTGATGCTCAGTGAGGAGTATTACTAGAGCACAGTCCTCGCTAAGAGGGAGTGTTGATCTGGGGTAGCATCGGATGTACTCTAGCCATGAAAATTGGTGGAGAGACTAAAGCACATAAGATCTCGAATACTCAGAAATGGTTTGGACAGAATCTAACCAGTTTAGGAGATATTAAAATAATTAATATTTTTAATGAACTCCCTAAGTAAAATAAAATATTAATGTGAATTAATATAAAATTGAGTTAGAATGGTCCAAAAGTCATTAATCAAGCTAGATCTAATCTTAGCCGTTGATTAGGGACTTAATCTCGGCCGTTGAATTGTCAACGAGAAAAGTATAAGAGGAGGCTTGAGGGTCACTTGGAGAACACACGGAGTTGATCAAGAATTTGATTTTTTGGGGCAGGGCTTGCTGAAGAAATCAAAGGAGGCATCAGAGTTGCAGCTGAGGCGCAGTGAATGCAATAGCAGAGAGGCAGAGATATTACCAGGAGCATCAGCATAGAAGCCGGGGGAGGGTTGACAAAGAGCCAGCTAGAGGCCACTCAGAAGCAACCAGAGACCACGCAGAGGCAGCCAGGAGCTGCGCAGAGCCTGAGGAGGGCCAGCATGGGAAACGCAGAGGCTCCAGAGGCTGACGTAGAGCCTAGAGAGGCTTACACTGGGCCAAAAAGGCTGACGAAGGACAGACGTTGTGCCAAAGAGGCTGATGCAAACCCTAGAGATTGACGTTGGGAGATTTTATGGGGCAGATTGGGGCTGATATCTGTCTCCGACTGAGAAGTACTATTGTCGAGGGCATTCTCTATTGGGTGAGCCATTTCTTGCACCCAAATTGTATTTTGAACCTGCGTAATAATAAAACCCTCAAATAGTTGCACCGGTTTTCCTGCATTGGGGACATTAGTCCAAAAATAACGGTGTCACTTGTGTGCTTTTTTTTCCTTCAGTTGATGATTTGTATGTGTTGAGACTATACTTGTATCTATTTTCATTATTTACATGGTAAATAACTTGTTAATAAACATAACAAGTAGGAAGAAATAAACCAAAAAGTACAAAAAGGATTTCTAACAATTAGACTTAGAAATTCCAACACGTGGCTCCCTCTAGCTCTGCGTCTGCCTCTTTGCCTCTACGTTGGTCTTCCGGCACTATCTCTGCCATTCTGCCTCGTACTCACTGCCCCTCGTTGCAACTCTGATCACTGATTCGATTTCTCTTAGCTAACCCCACTCTAGAAAATCGAATGACTGATCACTCTGGTGTATTCTCTAATTGACCCTCAAGCCTCCTCTTATACTTTTTCTGTTGAGTCTTCAATAGTCGAGATTACATCTCTAATCAACAACTAAGATTAGATTTGGCTTTATCCATGTCCTTTAGAACCTTATAACTCAGTTTTATATTAATACCCATTAATATCTTATTTTTCCTAAGTTTAGAATTAGGAACTCCATTAAAAATATTAATTATTTTAATATCTCCTTAACCGGGTAGAATCTACCCAAACCGTTTCTGTGTCTTGGAGGTCTCATGTGCTTTAGCCTCTCCACCAATTTTCATGGCTAGAGCACATCCGATGCTAACCCAAATCAAGATGATCCTAGCCCTTGATTAAGTTTTAATATTGGTCGTTGGAGCTCCAACAGAGGATTATAAAAAGAAGTTCCTTGTGCAAATCGAGCTAGCAACAGTAGAGTTCGAACCATAGAGGGACACAGTAACAGTGAGGGACAGGAATAGTGATCCAGAGGAAGATTTCCAGATCCGGAGAGGTAGCAGCAAAATTGTGGTCAAAGAAGGTCTATCCAACAAGCCGAATTTCCATGGAAAGGATGTCAGGCCAAGCAAAGTAAGAAAGAAGCAAATCTGTGCATATTCAAGCCACACGTGTGACCTAGGGTTTCTGCAGAAGAAGTCAAAATTGTGCAACAGCAAGCCGAAAATATGAAATAGAGCTGAAATCTGAAGAAGTGTATCAAGTTTGACCAGCGTTGACTTGAAGGAAGAGAAGTTCATCAAGGAGGAGTTTTGACTTGGTCTTGGAGGGGTTTTTGGTCAAGGGTCTAGATCTTGGAATTCGTCAATTGAAGATTCTATAAGAAGAAGAATTCTTGTGGGTTTTCCTCCCAGAGTTGGAGAGGTTTTGCCCCTACCTGATCACCTATATCTTGTGTCCTTTGTCTTATTGTTCTTTATGGTTTGGTAGTTGTTTGATGAAAAAAACACTAATAATAACAAGTGAAAGAAGAAGCTAATTAAGTGAAGTAAAAATATATCACAAACAGTTAACAAAGCAAGAGAAATCACCCTATGTTGTTGCCCCTAGATTTCTCAACATGGTATCAGAGCTAAGGTGACAAGTCAAGGAAGGGCAACTTAAAAAAGGACACTCAAGGGTCGAAACACTAGGAGATCATCAAGAGCATCAATCATCAAGAAAGACCTCACATCTCAAAGACATCACAAGTACAAGGATTACATCATCATCTTGAAGAAGGAAGTTTCTAAAAAGGACCTCAAAAAACCTAGTTCGCTAAAAAAGGACTCTACACTTGAAGCATTCTTGGGAACCTCGCTCAACCATCACAACGAGAAGGAGACCTCAAAGACCCTATCCCTACTCAAATAAAGAAGAACTACAAACTGAATCATCTTGAAGCCTCTACATGAAAGAAAAACAAGAGAAGGCATTGTCATCATCATCAAGGAATTAAGGTGATCTCCCTCTCCTTGAAGGATCACTTTTGAAGGAAGACATCTTCTATCAATATCATCATAAAAATCAAGGAGATTGAAGATATTGTCATCAAGGAGTATATTTTCAAGTAAGTATCTTTATGTCCACATCTGAATCTATCAAAATGTCTTTTTGCAAGGAAAGCAAAAAGTTGGTTGGGGCATCAAACTTTCTTGCATGGAAGAGGAGGATAGATTTGATCCCCATAGAAAATGAAGTAGTGGAACATGTTAAGGGCTCATCACTAAACCTCCAAAGGAAAAAGCTCAAGCTCTTGCAAAGTACATGAAAAAGGAAGTAAGGGCTAAAAAGATTCTCATAGAATCCATCAAAGATCCCCTCATTCCATATGTCTAAAAGTTGGAAACATCAAAATAAATATATGACAAACTTGAAGAATTGTTCTCTGTAAGCACTACAGGAGAAGTAATCTCATTAAGACAAAAACTCTACAAGATGAAGATATCAAAAGAAGAAGGAATAGCCTCATACTTTATGAGGGTGTGAGAAATTAGAGACCAACTACAAGAGTTGGGAGAAATAATGTCTGGTAAGGAAATGACCACCATAGTGCTCAATGCACTACCAAAGGAATGGGGCAATTTTACATCAAGCATCTATGGAAAGAAGGAAGCTACCCCATTCAATAAACTTTGGTCACTATGCAAAATTGAAGAAACCAGGCTGAAGGCAAAAAGCGATATAGGATCAAATGAACAAACACAAGCATTTGTTGCCATGACTAACAGAAAAGGGAAGTTTGGAAAGTTTGGTCCCCAGAAAAAGAAGAAGAATACAGCCAAGGTCCAATGTTATGGTTGTCAAGAATATGGGCACTATAAAAGAGATTGTCCCAAACTCAAGAGGGGCAACAACAAAAGAGGAACAGAAGAAGCTCATATCACTAAAGAAGTAGAAGAAGCTGAAAAGAAAAAATCCAAGGAGGAAGTGAAAGATCTCTACTATGATTGAGATAATCTTCTCCACCAAGTTCTTTTCAGTTTTTGTAAAGCTATCATGGTAAGAAACTCTAGAAGCATGATAGGATGCATCATTTTAGGAGATGGCATTATAAGGGCATATGATTGAAGCAAGGGTGCGTGACATCATCATAAGAAGCTTGAAAGATAGCTAGATTAGAAGTCTATGGCAATCATTATTAGAAAAAGGTAGCTCTTGGTAACCTCATTGGAAACATAAGTAGAACTTACGGGTAGAAGAGAGTCATCTAGTATAGAACTCATCACACATCATTAGGAAGGAGTATTTGCAAGATGAGAATAATCAGGATCCTCTGTTGGAATCTTCATTAGAAGATTCATCTCTTAGAAGAAGCAAGTATTTCGCTAAGAATTCCACCTTGGATGGGATTCATGAAAGATGGTATGATGACAAGATCAAGATGATTGGAGTACTTTCATTTATGGAAAAAGAAGTTGCCAAAGGAAGTCTAGATGACCAAAAGTAGAAAAATGTATGTATGCATATGTTTGACAAAGTCATGTCATCATGTAGTTGCAGATAGCATGGGTGAATACTCTACCTCATGAGTATGATCAAAGGAAAAGGATTTATTTCAAGATGCATGAAGGCATGGCTTACAAATTGACTAGATGAAATCAACATAATATGTCCTCCTATGGAATATGAGGTGGTTGACAAAGATGAAGGAACTATGGATAGAAGTTCCTAGGAAGCAATATGTGAAGAAAGAAATAAGAGATCATCAAAGATGCAACTATAGGAAGTCAACATCCGACAACTAGAAGAATAGATCATGACATCTCCATGGAAAAGAAGACTATGATAAGGTCTGTAAAGAAAGGACGCCCTTGACATATGAAGTTTTGGAGATGTGTCTATGAATGTACAGGATGTTGCAGGCAAGCAAGATGTCATAATGAAGGGCTATCATAAAAGGTAATTTTGATTTGATGTTCATTTTTTATTTTTGAACAACATCTGGATGGGTTGATATAGGGTTATCAAAAGAGAGTTGTAGATGCTATCTACAACTAGCACTCATGTGATTGGATGGAAGATCCTGAAGGAAACATGACGTGGAAGAGGTAGCTTAATAAAGGAAAGCTAGATGTGAACTAGAAGATCACTTTCAGACAAGAAAAAGAATGCCATGATTGACTTGAGGAAAGTGATGGTTGGCCAATCCCCTACAAGATGAAGGCTCCATAAAGATGAAGATAAAATTCATGATATCGAATGGAGGAGCTATACAAGCAGTTGAAGGTCTCATGATCTCCGCCAAAGAAAAGATCGTTGTTGCTGGAAACAGGTCCCTAGCTAAGAGGGAGCTTGGACAAGTCCCTAGTTTAGAGGGAGCTTGGATACATTCCTTTTATGGGAATGGGTACATTCCTTCATAGGAATGGGTATATCCTCCCTAGTTGAGAGGGATAGATAGGCATATCATTCTTGTCTTCACTTGGGAAGAAAGAATGGACCATTAGGTAAGCATCTGGCATCCAATACTCTTCGAGGATGTGGTAGGGAATCCAATATAAGAGTAGTCGTAGAGGACCGATATTGTTCGAGCACTGGGAATCCAAGATAAGAATAATCGTAGAAGGACATAATCTGTGAATACCCTTGTCTGCAACAACAAGCCGAAATTCTGAGCTAGGGCCGAAATCTAATGCAGTGTATCAAGTTTAACCGGCGTTGACTTGAAGGAAGAGAAGTTCATCAAGGAGTTTTGACTTGGTCTTGGAGGGGTTTTTGGTCAAGGGTCTAGGTCTTGGAATTCATCAATTGAAGATTCTATACAAAGAAGAATTCTTGTAGGTTTTCCTCTCAGAGTTGGTGAAGTTTTGGCACTAGATGATCGCCTATGTCTTGTGTGCTTTGTCTTATTGTTCTTTATGGTATGGTAGTTATTTGATGAAGAAAAATACTTATAATAACAAGTGAAAAAAGAAGCTAATTACGTGAAGTAAAAATATATCACAAACAGTTCTCAAAGCAAGAGAAATCACCCTATGTTGTTGCCCCTAGATTTCTCAGCAGGCCCTACCTGTGAGAAGTCGGCCTAGAAAGGGCTATTCAACCCCATGAAAAGCATATATATATATAAGTAGTTTCAACTCATTTTGGACACACACTTCCGTAGTTTGATCAAAAGCAAGCAAAGAAGAAGAAAACAAGAGCGAGGATCAAGGAAGCAAGAGAAAGACTAAAGTGAAGAAAGAAGGATTTGAAATTTTCTCTATTTCTGTCCACACGTGCGAAAATTAGAGTTTCTGCAGCAATTGCAGGGCCGAGAGTTGCAAAATGAGGTTGCATATCCAAGCTAGGGGTCAAAACTGAGATTTGAAGCAAATTGAAGGGGGATTGACCCTTGTTGACTTGGTTGATCTTTGACCTATTTGGAAGATATTCTTGGAGGGCTGACTTGGTGCTTGGAGGAGGACTTGGTCTAGGAGTTTGGGCCTTGGATAACTCATTTGAATTGATTCTATAAGAAGAGAAGAAGTTCTTTTGGGTTTTCCCCTTGGGAGGGGTTTTGCCCTGGTGTGGAACCTAATTCTTGTGTCTATTATCTTTATTGTTTATGATCTTGATAACTGCTTGATGAAGAGAACTTAACTAAGAATATAAAGAAGCTAATATAAGATCACAAACCTTTATCAAAGACAACGAGAATTATTTAATCGCTGCCCTAGTAGATTCTCCAACATGTTTGGCCCATTTACAGAAATACAAAGCTAAGCCTGTTGAATTGATTGCTTGTGAATGTCATTAGTAGACTATGTAATATTAATCCTGTTAAATGATGACGACCAACTTAATTTTCACTCCATATGGGGTTGGCATTGTTGCTTTTCTACTTTTATGATCTCTACCTTGAGCAAGCACATGTTCAGATATGATTGGTCCTCTCTTGATTATATCACCTTGTAGAGAAACAACCTGACTATGCCCTAAAGATTCACCCTTTTGTTCATGAGTTTTCGCATGATCCAGGACCTTCAAAGTGTTTTGTGCCGGCAATAACTTTAGCCTGTATTCATCAATACTCCCCTTATTAGGTGTAGAAAAAGGACTGATGTCATGCTCAAATGCATCAGGATGTCCTTTGTTGACATTATCACAATTTGTGGGGCTGGACATGGGACTAGACATTTTGTTCTTTTTTGGAGGATATAACCATGACCCCTTTTCCAGGTATGCCTTTATCCTTGCTTTAGCTTCTTCTATACTTTGGTTTTCTGTCTTGGGCTCATCATTCATATCACTCAATTTGTTTTACTTGCAGCTGGCCCAAAAGTCGTTCCATATCCTTATACTTGCTTTCTGTTGTGCGCTCTTATCATCAGGTTCAAGAGATTGACCCTCTTCATTTTCCTTGTACAACTCTAATTTTGTAAGAGCCACTCTGTTCCAATATTGCAATTTTTTCATAGTTTCCACTTGCTGCTCTTCCAGCTTCCTCCAAGACTCTACATGCTCCTTGCCAAAGAATGCTTCCAGATGTTCCATCTTCAAATACCCTCCAGACTCGCAGGAGAGCCAGCTCTAATACCACTGTAATGATCTAGGGTAATTTTGCCCTAGGGTTTCTTAGGGACACTAGGGTTTATCAGTAAAATTCTTGTGCCATTTAGGGGAGAAATAAATAGCACATTCAACAACACAGTGTAACACTATTACTGTTCATTCAATAGTAAATCATTGTTCATTCAATAATAATACCCCTATTCATAATTCATCCGGCTTCGTTAAAAATTTAAATAAATCCAGTAACTAGTTCCAGGTTCATATGACATAACTATACACGCCTATCTGAACTGTCTGAAAGCAGTACATGTCCAATATTCCCTTGTGAGTTCTAACCAAAAAACCTACACAGACAGACCCAAAAAGGACTTTGCTTCAGAGGAGGGACTGATCCGTCACAGAATGGCTCTCCCACAAGAGTATAAGGAATTTGACCTTGTCTTCGATCTGTTGCTTTGGAGGTTCAGGAGTAGCACTGATCTGACTTAAAATTCTTGTAGAGTCTCTATAAATTTGACCTATCATAGATGAACTTTGGTGTTTCAGTAACCCTGTTTTAATGGCACTATTCTGTCTCCAAGTATCCTCACACTGGCACCATCAATTTATGTTATATCCAATTTCACTCTTCGTGCCCTAAAGTAGTTTAAAAAGCAAAGATTGTATGGACGACCCTTTTGAGCATGTTCCTCAATGAAACAATGCAATTAGATTAGATGTAGGGTAATATCTCACAATGCCTTTAGTTATTAGTGCTTCTTTAGACGCCTTCACTTATATGTTATTATAACAAGTGAGGATATTATAATGAAAGCACACCAGAAATATGACAGATGAGATTGCTAACAGAGATTTAGGAAAACTACTTCAAGTGCAAATGAGACCTAAACTAGCCACAAGAGAACAAGAATAACAGTTAGTAACCAAATCTGAGATTAATGCAACAATGAGAATTAAATCTAAACTAACAGATGCAGAAGAAAAGAGAGAAGCTAGCAGTCACCAGAAACTCTGCTACAGTGATGCGGGGGAGCGCCCCCCCCCCCCCCCCCC